>JBBBDQ010002562.1:0-187500 GCA_037127315.1 Ascarosepion bandense | reverse complement strand
AAGTGACGAAAAAAAACAAAACAAAAACAAAGACGGCCAAAAGACGAAAAAAAAAAAAGATAAATAAATAAATAAAATAATTTCCAGAAATTTCACAAAAACAGATTGAAAAAATGGACTGAATCCCAGTTGACTTACCACAAGCAGCTAACACTGTAAAGTTGATTTAGTCAATTTCTGAAGACAAAAATAGAAATTAAACCGTTTTTACAGAATATAGTCGAGTTATGTTGCTTGCGTTCGCTTGCAAAACCGTTAAAAATTCAATCTCTCGAAGACAGAAATTTAAATCTTCTACAAGACAAAACTAATGGAAATAATTGAACCGTGATGCTATTTATCATTAGTCGAAAATACCCTTCAATAGCAAAATTATTTACACAAATTAAAGTGACGAAAAAAAAACAAAACAAAAACAAAGGCAAATACAAAAGACGAAAAAAAAAATAAATAAATAAAATAATTTCCAAGAAATTTCACAAAAACAGACTGAAAAATTGGACTGAATCCCAGTTGACTTACCACAAGCAGCTAACACTGTAAAAGTTGATTTAATTCAATTTCTGAAGACAAAAATAGAAATTAAACCATTTTCCAGAATATAGTCGAGTTATATTTGTACCAATTCGCTTGCCAAACATAGATTAAAAAATTCACAATCTCTAGAAGACAGAAATTTAAATCTTCTACAAGACAAAACTAATGGAAATAATTGAACCGTGATGCTATTTATCATTAGTCGAAAATACCCCTTCAATAGCAAAATTATTTACACAAATTAAGTGACGAAAAAAAAACAAAACAAAAACAAAGACGGCCAAAGACGAAAAAAAAAAATAAATAAATAAATAAATAAATAAAATAATTTCCAAGAAATTTCACAAAAACAGACTGAAAAAATGGACTGAATCCAAGTTGACTTACCACACAAGCAGCTAACACTGTAAAGTTAATTTAATTCAATTTCTGAAGACAAAAATAGAAATTAAACCATTTTTACAGAATATAGTCGGGATTATGTTGCTTTCGTTAAACATGACCGTTAAATTAAATCTCTCGAAGACAGAAATTTAAATCTTCTACAAAACCAAAACTAATGGAAATAATTGAACCGTGATGCTATTTATCATTAGTCGAAGAAATACCCTTCAATAGCAAAATTATTTACAGAATTAAGTGACGAAAAAAAAACAAAACAAAAACAAAGACGGCCAAAGAGCGAAAAAAAAAAAAAATAAATAAATAAATAAAATAATTTCCAAGAAATTTCACAAAACAGACTGAAAAATTGGGACAGATCAGTTGACTTACCACAAGCAGCTAACACTGTAAAGTTGATTTAATTCAATTTCTGGGAACAAAAATAAAAATTAAACCGTTTTTACAGAATATAGTCGAGTTATGTTGCTTGCGTTCGCTTGCCAAGAGCCGTTAAATTCAATCTCTCGAAGACAGAAATTTAAATCTTCTACAAGACAAAACTAATGGAAATAATTTAACCGTGATGCTATTTATCATTAGTCGAAAATACCCTTCAATGGCAAAATTATTTACACAAATTAAGTGACGAAAAAACAAAACAAAAACAAAGACGGCCAAAAGACGAAAAAAAAAAAAAAAAATAAATAAATAAATAAAATAATTTCCAAGAAATTTCACAAAAACAGACTGAAAAATGGACTGAATCCCAGTTGACTTACCACAAGCAGCTAACACTGTAAAGTTGATTTAATTCAATTTCTGAAGACAAAAATAGAGAATTAAACCATTTTTACAGAATATAGTGGGGATTATGTTGCTTGCGTTCGCTTGCCAAACCGTTAAGAATTCAATCTCTCGAAGACAGAAATTTAAATCTTCTACAAGACAAAACTAATGGAAATAATTGAACCGTGATGCTGTTATCATTAGTCGAAAATACCCTTCAATAGCAAAATTATTTACACAAATTAAGTGACGAAAAAAAACAAAACAAAAACAAAGACGGCCAAAAGGCAGAAAAAATAAATAAATAAATAAATAAATAAAAATAATTTCCAAGAGAATTTCACAAAAACAGATTGAAAAAATGGACTGAATCCCAGTTGACTTACCACAAGCAGCTAACACTGTAAAATTGATTTAATTCAATTTCTGAAGACAAAAATAGAAATTAAACCGTTTTTTACAGAATATAGTCGAGTTATGTTGCTTGCGTTAGAAAACTGCAAAACCGTTAAGAATTCAATCTCTCGAAGACAGAAATTTAAATCTTCTACAAGACAAAACTAATGGAAATAATTTAACCGTGATGCTATTTATCATTAGTCGAAAATACCCTTCAATAGCAAAATTATTTTACACAAATTAAGTGACGAAAAAAAAAACAAAACAAAAACAAAACGGCCAAAAGGCAGAAAAAAAAAATAAATAAATAAATAAATAAAATAATTTCCAAGAAATTTTACAAAAACAGACTGAAAAATTGGACTGAATCCCAGTTGACTTACCACAAGCAGCTAACACTGTAAAGTTGATTTAATTCAATTTCTGAAGACAAAAATAGAAATTAAACCATTTTTACAGAATATAGTCGAGTTATGTTGCTTGCGTTCGCTTGCCAAACCGTTAGATTCAATCTCTCGAAGACAGAAATTTAAATCTTCTACAAGACAAAACTAATGGAAATAATTGAACCGTGATGCTATTTATCATTAGTCGAAAATACCCTTCAATAAAAATTATTTACACAAATTAAGTGACGAAAAAAAACAAAACAAAAACTAAAAGACGGCCAAAAAGACGAAAAAAAAAAAAAAAAATAAATAAATAAATAAAATAATTTCCAAGATGACTGTCATTTGACACCTATCGCTCATATTGTTCCTTACCAGTCAAGGGCTTAGTTCCAAGGAATTTTATCCTTGTTATGCTGTGTTTGCTAACAGTCACTGGATGACAATCAGGTGACACCTGTTGTACATGTCACACCCTACTGTGTAAGGAGTTAATTTCTATAGACGAAATATGAAAGCTAACAGTATGAAGGGTTAACTTTCATATTTCTTTTAATAATTGCCATGATGTTTTTTGGGATTGATAGCATTGTAGTTTCCCATTGTCTTCTCCATGGTGATTTATTGAGGTGTTAAAATTGCCATTAAGGATAGCTTTCATTTCACAATTTGACCAGACTGTATCAGCTGAAAAATGTATCCTGAGACACCATAACTTTTCAGTTTGTACGGAAGACCTGTATGCCAGACCCTGTCAAAGACCTTTGAGATGTCCAATGCTACAGCCCAGGCTTTACCATTTTTATCTAGAACATGATAGACTCTTTCTGCAATTTCCATCAGTACATCAGCAGTTGACTTGGAGAAACAAAAGCCATATTTCTTATCTGAGAATAGGTCCTGTGATGAGAGATGATGTATCAATTCAGTATGAATTAGTATTTCTAGGAATTTTCCCAAAACAAGTAGAAGGTTAATAAAATGATTGTTAGAAGAGTCAGACTGCTTACCAGAGTTCTTAAAAACTGAAACAGATGACTTCCATCAGGTAAGAAAGCAGCAAGGCATTCATCATGCAGTTTAGATAGCACAGGAGCCAGTTTGGGAGTATACTTCTTAATGACTATTATCAGCATACCATTACGTCCACATGCTTTGTGGAGATTTATGTTAGAGATGATAGAAACCATAGAAGGAGTTATAGGCATGTTGGAGCAAGCATGTATATAATCATTGTTTTCTTTTCTTTTAGGAAAATGTTGTTTAGAAGGCTAGTATTTGCAAACCTTTTCTAGTGGATCACATACGCATAGACGATTCTGTTGAATGTAGATTTTTGCAAAAGTTAATCTGTGTACTAACTTTTTTAAAAAGAACTTTTTAAAAATATACATGCACAATGTTGACAATAGTTTTGCTCATAATATGAAATCTTATATAGAAGCATTCTGGAGAAAAGACTACAAATAAATTGTCGCTTAATATATTGGCTTATTCTTTTGAATTAGTTGGCAATGTTTTAAGGGAATTAATACATTTTTGCTTGTGCCGAAGTGTACAAAATGGTTTACAATAATTGCAATTTCTGTATATAATTAATAATATTACTATTTATTTTATATAATCTTCGCAGAAAATTAAAGAAAGTGTTCATTTAAGAAAAATTTGTGAAAAAATTTTTTGGTTTACTTTTGCAATTGTGAAACAAATAATGAATTTTAAAATAATGTTGTAATGACCAATTTATTACGTTAATGAAATTTGAAGGAATTTATTTTTACATTTTTATATTAGCCATGAAGTAATTGAGTGCTTAGCTCTTCCCATCAGTTAACAACACTACACAACAATGGTGTTACCGATATGTAAAGAATCAAATGAGCAATTATCACTTGATAATTACAAGTACACACAAACATGACTTAGGAGTCTAGCAGTTAAAGCTAGAGCAAAAAAGCTGATGGATTTGAAATCACTTGGAGGAGAACACTACCTAACTGATTTCTTTTTGGCAACTGTGGGTTGTGAGACTTTTATAGTAGTATCGGCAATTGCACACACCAAACAGTTGGAGGAAACGACTTTCAACAAAAATCAGCTAATAGTAAAAGAAACATAGCACCTAAGAAAAATATAGTGAATGCAGAGAGAGCTAAGTTCATAAACATTTCTCAAAAAGTGAATAAACCAGTCATTGAATATGTTCTACATTTGAAACAGGCTGCCAAATATTGAGTTTGATAAATCGAGATTGGAAAACCGTTCAATCAAATTAAATCGGTAAACATATCTATTATAAAATGAGAAATATCAACAAATGATTTTAACGCTACTGGGAAGATTGTCACAAGATCAGTGTTGAATTTGTTCAGCAACAAGAACTGATTAAAAAATTTAATACAAATTACAGTTCAGGTAGAAGAAAGGGATACATATGCGGTAGGACAAAAGACAATAATGTGCACTTGCTGTGGTTATAAATATCAAAGAGAAAAGCAAAAATATTCTGCATATATATATATATATAAGATGTGAAAATGTTTCAAAGTGAATCATTTTAAATGTGTAAATACAAAAAGAAATATACAGATAGTCCAACCAAATGAAGAGGAAATGAGTGGATGTCTTTCCACTAAAAAAAATTGAAATGAAAAAGGGTTATTACAAATCAGAATTAAAAATGTTTTACTGGACATGCAACTAGATATGGGAAGTGACATGACTTTGATACCCATAAATTTTTGGAAGAAATTAGGAAAACCAAGTTTAAAGAAAAGCCTTGTCCAATTGAATCAGTTTGATGGACTCATGATAAAAATGTTAGGCTAAGCCTATATGGAAGTAAAAAATAAGTTTGATGTATTACCAATTATCGTTGTAAACTGTGCAAAGAATCACAGTCTTATAGGAAATGTTGTGTTGAATATAAATTCAACAAAATTAGTGAACAAAGTCAAGATAGAAGAAACCGGAATATTTAAAATGTATGAAACAAAATTAAGACTAAAAAAAAATGTTCACCCCTCATATTTTCAAGCATGAAAAATGTCAGGCCATCTACTTCCAAGAGTTGTAGAAAAGCTAAAAAACTTCCTGGAATAGGGTCTACTCGAATGAGTTCTGCCTGGAGAGAGCAAATGGGCATCTCTGTTAATAATTTTAAAAAAGAAAGATGGGCAACTGCACATTTGTGGTGGCTACAAAATAGATGTTGATCACAAAATATGTGCAAACTTATATCTTATTCCCAATGTAGAATGGGCTTTGAACGCCCTTGCAGATATGAAAGTTTCTCTGAAATTGATCTAAAGTTGGCTTACCATAAAATACCTTTCGATGAAAGCTTTAAAGAGGTCACAATAATAAATATGCCAATAGGCTTGTTAAGATGGAATAGAATGCTGCAAGTGTGATTTTTTTTTTTTTTTCTCAAATAGAGAAATATATTAGCAATGTTATATAAAAAAATACATTATGCTACTAAGATGACAGTTGTATTAGTTCTATTAACAACAAAGAACTAAAATGAAAAATCTGTATTGTTTTAAATAAGTAAAAAATGTTGGATTAACAATTGATGAAAAAAGTGTGTGCACAGCATTAAAAAAAATATAATTTTTAGGATATTCCATATTTAATGAAGACATATCACCAAACCAATCATTGACGAAATTTAAAAAATTGAAGTCCTTAACAAAAAAAGAATTAGAATTTGTAGATCTTTTTTACAGATGGTATGTTGAGCAATACACTGAATTGACAGAAACTTTTGCTATTTTAAGAAAAAATAATGTGGAATTTATTTGGACAAAAGAACAAGTGGCATTTGAAAATTTAAAAGCTGTTCTGGCAAAGAAGCCAGTTTTAAAAATATTCGACCCTAGAAAGGAAATATTAGTAACAATTGACACAAGTGAACACTTAGTTTTGGGAATATTAGCTCAGGATGGTTATCCTATTATGTATCTTTCAAAAACATTGTCAAGCCAAATGAAACTGTAAGTGTATCTTTCTTGTTTTAACTTTTTTTTAAAGAAATTTAAAATGTGTTTTAAGAAACAAATGAAAAATTATTTGTTTATTAACCTTTGTTTCATATTTAAAATTTTGAATAATTTTCTTTGTAGAAGTAGATCTTTCTTTCAATTGTATTGTAGTAGGCACCTCCACTCATTTTTGATATCTACATTTCAAATAAATTTTAATAATTAAAAAAGCTTTCTTGAAGCTTTCAATTTAGCTTTAATTGGAAGATAAAAGATTAAATTTACTAATTCTAGTTGACAAAGTACTCTGGTATATTTCAAACTGAAATTATATTGATTGGAATCTAAAATTTTTCAGATTGAAAAATATTTCAATTTTTCAGACATTTTTGATCTTTTTGTAAACAGTAGCCAATTCTTGGTTTTAAAAGACCTTGCAGAAATAAAATATGCCTCTCTTACATGTTATTTTAATCAAATTAGCAAGTTTAAACTTAGATTAATCTGATTTGAAACAAGTATTACTTGCTTACTGCCTGAAATGTACCACAAAGCATTTCTTAATTATGGTAGCCTTGTTATCTGGGGTTACAATTGACATGACACATGGATACCGTCAGAAAAAGTCAAGTCTTGTGACTGAATTTGATGTTATTTTAAGTAGCTTAATTGCATATTTTTCTAAGTATTTGCCGAATTTTGAATAGAAGTGTTAGTTTTCATTGTCTTGTTGGCCCTTTGTCAACCTTACATATAATCTTGGTCTTACTTTCAAGTTTAAACTTTAAATAAATATCTCCCAATCCCATCCTTTACCCACAGATGAAGAGAGCAAAACCATGTGGTTCTCAATTTCAGAAACAGAAAAAGCAAGAAAAGACTATGAGAGACAAAGACAAGCATTGGAAGAATTTTTGAAGAAGGAAGTAAACACAAATTGCACCTTCAGTTGCAGAAAGATCATGGACACAGATGAGTCAGTACAACTGTCAGAATCTAAGGAAGAATGAAAATGAAGAGGATCTGAGTGAAAATAAAAATGAACAGGTTTTGAGTGGGAATGAAGATGAGAAAGAAATCATTTAGTGATAGAGAAATTGAAAGTGAAAAAGAAACCAGTGATGATGAAGGCATTGCAGTTGTATTAATCTAGAAATTGGTAAAACAAGGATTGGAAAAATTTCAGCATTCTAATAGTTCATTTGTTGCAGATGAGCAAGGGAGGTTCTTGCCAATGTGGATGGTTTGTCAAGTAGTCAGTAAATGTGTTTGCTTTTTGTTGTTTTTTTTATTAACCTTTGTTTCGTATTTAAAATTTTGAATTGTTTTCTTTGTAGAAGTAGATCCTTCTTTCAATTGTATTGCAGTAGGCACCTCTACTCATTTTTGATATCTACATTTCAAATAAATTTTAATAATTAAAAAAAGATTTCTTGAAGCTTTCAATTTAGCTTTGAGATAAAAGATTAAATTTACTGATTCTAGTTAACAAAGTACTCTGGTATATTTCAAACTGAAATTGATTGGAATCTAAAATTTTTCAAATTTAAAAATATTTCTATTTTTCAGACATTTTTGATCTTTTTGTAAACAGTAGTCAGTTCTTGGTTTTAAAAGATCTTGCAGAAATTAAATATGCCTCTCTGACATGTTATTTTAGTCAAATTAGCAAGTTTAAACTTAGATTAATCTGATTTGAAACAAGTATTACTTGCTTACTGCCTGAAATGTACTACAAAGCATTTCTTAATTATGGTAGCCTTGTTATCTGCGGTTACAATTGACATGACACATGGATACCGTCAAAATAAGTTAAGTCTTGTGACTGAATTTGATGTTATTTAAGTAGCTTAATTGTATGGTTCCTTTTTTTTTAAATTTTGGTCTATACAGTAAAATTAAAAAATAACATAATATTTTCAGCTATTATCTAATATTTAATAGAATTTTAGTTTAGCTTACATTTACCTTGTGTTGGAAGATGTTTTCTGAAAAATTATCATTAAAATAATATAAAACTTTCTTTTAAAATAATTTTACAATTTGATAACAGAATGAAATTATATAACATCACAGAGGTAACTCAATAATTTATGAAATGTTATGGTATATATTAATTTTTATTTTTAAGATCTATTTTTTTATATTCTTATGTATCTCCACAAATTGTGAATTTCGCAATTATTTTTTTTTTAACAAAATTAGGAAACTACAAATTAAAAATATAGAACATGCTTTAAAGTTTGAAGGGCTGATTTGCAAAGCCCATTGAATGTTGAAACATAGGGCACAGGAAACAAGGAAGTGAGATGAAAGAATTGTACCCTGCTGAAAATGTTCATATAGGGTCCCCCTTCCTTAAGCAGCACAACCTATGAAATATGTGAGCTTTTAATGATATAGCACTTTCGGCCACCTGTAAAATAAAATATAGGTCATCAGCATGTACACAAAAACATGTTTTAATTATTTTAAAAATCTTATGGCTTGAATATCTGTATTAAGCATCTCAATTTTCAATTAGTAAATATAGTCTTCATTTAATAACTTAAACAATAAATGGAAGAACTTTTAAGAGGTTTTTAAAAATTTTATCAATTATTATAATAAAGAATAATAAAAATAAAAATAATTCTTATAAAAAATTTATTCATTGAAAACATTTTTCTTCAGACTATGATATCCTTAATATATATTGTTGATAAAAGCAATTAAGTTTATCTAAATAAAAGATGGCATAGTTTTATTACATTTTTGCTTTTACAATTCAGAGCAGATTTTCTGAAAAGTGGCTAATTTAGAAAAAAAATTGGTTAACATTCCCCAATAAATGGTGCATCAAATTAATAATAATTTCCTGCTGCTTGCTAATTTCTAGGCATTTCAAGAAAGTAATTAGAGGCAGGGGTAACATATGCAAAAAAAAAAATATTTTTACTAAGATTTTTTTAAAAATGTTTTCAAAAATGATTTCAGTCATTTGTGAATAAGTCCTGAAAATTTCATCAAAATATGACCATTGATTTTTGCAAGAATTTCCAAATTAATGTGTTTTTCACCCACAAAAAAGTGAGTTGCATAATATTAGTTTGCTTGAAAAAATGCATCGCTCATGAAAGAAAAATGATTTTTTTTTTTAACAAAGTTTCAAACATGTTAGAAAGAACTAAGAAATAATTAAAAACATACTTTGATCTTTCCTCATAATAATAACATAAACATTTTGCCGATAAAACTTTGTTTTTAAGTTTGATAAAAAGGCTTCAAACTCAAAAACAAAGTTTTATCCTCATTAGTAAACGGAAAGAACAACAATTTTTATTTAAAATTTTTTTTAATCCCTTCTGATATATTTAAAATTTTGGTTAAAAATCTTCTTTTTTTTTTTAACATTAGCAATTGGCGTAGTAAATTACATTAAGTGCTTTTGTGTTTTTTCGATTAAAAAATACATTGATTTGGAAATTTTTGCAAACATCAAATGATTGTTGGATTTTAATTAAATTTTCAGGACACTATTCATAAATGAATGAAATTATTTTACACTATAGGGACTGTAAGATTTTCTTGCACATTTTTCTCAGTATTTGCCGAATTTCGGATAAAATTGTTAGTTTTCATTGTTTTGTTGGCCCTTTGTCAACCTTACATATAATCTAGATCTTACTTTCAAGTTTAAACTGTAAATAAATATCTCCCAATCCCATCCTTTACCCACAGATGAAGAGAGCAAAACCATGTGGTTCTCAATTTCAGAAACAGAAAAAGCAAGAAAAGACTATGAGAGACAAAGACAAGCATTGGAAGAATTTTTGAAGAAGGAAGTAAACACAAATTGCACCTTCAGTTGCAGAAAGATCATGGACACAGATGAGTCAGTACAACTGTCAGAATCTAAGGAAGAATGAAAATGAAGAGGATCTGAGTGAAAATAAAAATGAACAGGTTTTGAGTGGGAATGAAGATGAGAAAGAAATCATTTAGTGATAGAGAAATTGAAAGTGAAAAAGAAACCAGTGATGATGAAGGCATTGCAGTTGTATTAATCTAGAAATTGGTAAAACAAGGATTGGAAAAATTTCAGCATTCTAATAGTTCATTTGTTGCAGATGAGCAAGGGAGGTTCTTGCCAATGTGGGTGGTTTGTCAAGCAGTCAGTAAATGGTGAAGCTGTACCAAGAACTTGATTATTGTACTTCTCCTTTCGTTGATGCTGCTACTGTTTTCCTTGCTTATTATTTGCAATGGAATCATTCCCAAATGTCTAGTTTTGTAAAGGAAGATGGCTTCAGAAATTTGAGGAAGTTAAATTGGCAGATTTCAGATTATGAAAATAGTCTTGTGCATAGAAATTACATGATTAAGTACCTGAATGTGTGACTTCATTTTCAAACTCACACAACAGTGATGCTAAATTTCAACAACTGTTGACAGAAAGGAAGAAATAGAAAATCATTCTGGATCATGTTGTTGATTTTATTTCTTTTCTGGGAAAATGGAATTTGTCCCTCAGAGGGTACATGGAAGAATAAATAGCAGGATTGTTTTGGATAATACAAACCAGAATTCAGGAAATGTTTTGGCTACTATTAAACTTTTGGTAAAATATGATCCAAATTTGGCACAGCATATTGATGAACACAAAGATCATATTAAACACGTGACTTACCCCTCAAATCAAACATGGAATGACATTGTAGCTATTCTTGGTGAAAAAATCCATACAAAAATATTTGCTGAAATAAGAGAGGTGAAACATTACATAATAATAATGGATTCAACGCCTGACATTGCTCACAAAGAGCAACTTTCTTTGACATTACAGTATGTATCCATCATTGGAAATGAAATTAAGGAAGTATTCTTAAGCTTTTTCCAACTTGAGGAAAAGGATGCCAGTAGTATTGCCATCAAGTTCTCAGCTTGTTAGAACAATATGGTTTATCCATTGAATACTGTTGTGGGTAGTCCTATCATAACACAGCTGTGAATGCTGAAGCTAGAAATGGTGTTGAAAAACAAATATTGGATGTAAACCCAAGAGCAAAGTTTGTGAAAATCATAATCTCAATTTAGCTTGTCTTCATTTCTATGCAGTAGATCCATGTGTTAAAACTTTTTTTGGTGTCCTCGGCAGACTGTGCTCATTTCTGTTCCTTCATCAATATGGGCAATACTGAAGCAATACGTTTCTTGAACAGTGAAACAACAGTGTGAAACCAGCTGAAGTACAAGATACAATGCTGTGAATGTAGTGTACCAAAATTTAAACAAACTGCCTTAAACATTTACAACTTGGAGAGTACAGTCAAGAAACAAAATGGGATTCTGGGATACTTATGAACTTGTTTAAAAAATTTTCATTTATTACCATACTTAACTCCCGGCATTCAATTTTATGCTCTGTGGAGAGAGTCCAGAAGAAGAAGCAAGATCTTAAATTTCGATTAAGTCAAGCAGATAAGGACTTGCAAGGGTTAACCAACATACTGGTAATTAAAAAAATACTGCGAAGAATATGGAATTCAAATTGAGCATCTTGATAGAAGGAAAATATTATGCCAGAATAAGTTAAGGATGCTATTTTAACAGCAAAAGGAAGAGATGAAAAGAGTTGTCAGTCAGACTGTTGCTAATAGTAGCAATTTCTATTGCTTCTTGTGAACGATTGTTTTCTAAATTTAAAATGATTGAAAATTATTTATGTTTAACAATGTCACACGATAGTAAACTTGTTGCATATAAATATTGAAAAATGATTTCTAACCAAAAAAAAGGTTGCTGATAAATGTGTGTTTTTCTGGTGTTCTGGGATGGAGGCATTAAATTCATTATTCTGCTGACTGATTTATATAAAACCTACAGTTTTTCCTTAACAAAAAGATGTGTTTATTTTTCTACAAAACAGGCTCCAAAAACCCAAGAATTTTTGAAGGCGTGAATTATTTTTTTTATTTTTTATTTTTTTAGCCAATCAGAATCTTCATTTTAAGAAAATAATTTCTTGTAATTCTGTTATGGTTTTCCCTCCAAAAATATTTAAAGCTCCAACCTCCAAAATTATAATTTTTCCTCACAAAATTATTAATAAAACCAAATAAACTGTTTTAGAGCAAATGAAAATCACTAATTTGATAATTTCAGGAACCCTATTTTTTTTTTTTTCATAAATTTAGAGAACTTACTGTAAGAAAAAAAATAAACCCCTGTGCTAAATGCTACACATGCACACACACACATCATATGATGGTGTTGACAAATGCCTTACAAATTTTTGTATTTAAATAATATAGAATCAGATTGCTTGTTATTATTTTTCCAAAAAAGAACTTTATAAACTTTCTTTTGCCACTTAACTTTAAAATAAATAAATAAAATTTGTCCAGTTTGTATAATATGTTAATGCATCTTATTTAAACATTTCCTCTGATTGTGATAAAACTTTGTGAACAATGAATCTGTCCAACAGAAAATAAACTAAGTATACTGTTGTGATTTTGTTTGGGGTGGGGCTAGAGGCTGTTAGTCACAATTCTTGCCCTGGGTGCTACCAGACCTCTACATGGCACTGTCCATAGACAGTATACTTTGTTACATTTCATTGCTTATTCTCTGCAGATATAAGGATGTTGAAATAAATTGAATTGCCAAAACATTAAGGGCCACAATCTAATGACTTATAGTTCCTTCCTTCACATGTATAACAGTGGCAGTGTGATGTGATAGTTTAGAAGGTACCAGAGTCATTGTATGGGTATATCTGTCTAGGTACATTTCAGAGTTGCTTACAAGGATCAGCTGAAAAGTTCATAGGCTGACCAAGATATAAATATGACACCCCAGTTGGTAAACTAAAAGATATGCATGTGTACCAAAATAAGGGCACCTTGAGGTGGTGTAATGGTTAGCAAGCTTGTCTCACTAGAATCATTACAATTGTGTAGTGAGTTCGATCCTCACTAGGTGTTTCATACTATTGTGCCACATCTACGCTGTACTTAGAAAATCACCATGTGTACCAAAATAAAAATGCTGATCTGTCAGCTGATTTATTCTGGTACACATGCATGTCTTTTAATCTACCAACTGGTGTGTCTATTTGTATCTTGGTCAGCCTATGAATTTTTCAGATAACTCGCACATAACTGAGTTGTCTTTCTGTGTGACTGCAGGCAATTTAGTGTGGTTCGCAGCATATTCTATGCATGCTCAGTGGTGGTTAAACCTGGTGAGCACAGTGATCAGTGGAGTATCTGGAAGTCAGCTGTGTTCCTAGTACCAGTTTTATATCACCTGTACACAATGGAGGTTTGCATTATCTTTGCTGGAGAAAACCACCATCATTAGATAACTGGATAAAATTAAGACCAAGGAAAATGCTATTTGATCAGGTGACATGGTCCCTGTTTGTTATAGTTCAACAGTGGTGTGCTCTGACCTCAGTGAGGCCCAGTAATTGATGTTGTGGTGTCACTAATGATACTCTTTTTTTGCCAACAACTACAAAACCTCATCTAATTCAGTACATTTTGTACACTCATGGTTCAAGCAGCATCAGTGTTGAATTAGTATTTTATTAATGCACTATTACTCTTCTTTGACTGGTTACTGTCATTATCAGTTACCAGAAGAGGCTTGTGTGCATTTGCCACTAATATCTGTCTGAAATTCACAAATCTTGCTTTGTTCCTGCTACTGTTGTTTGACAAAATCTAGAACAGATGAGACCTTCATAATAGTACCCTGCACCTCTTTCTACCACAACATTCTGGATTCAGACTGCATTAAATCCTATCCATGTACCATCACAGCAACATTGCCAATTCACCAATTACATCACACATCGTTTGAGTCAATTTCTGTGTATGGAGGAAAGTGAATCTGTCTAATGTAGTTTTTTTTATTTGTTTTTTCCTTCAATTCAGCTTTAAGAAAAATTATCATACTCTCATTTTTTTATGAAGTGATTATATAATCACAATTTAATTTATTATGTTGAAATTGAAGTGCTGATTTGTACCAAAGGAAACTTTTCATATTAGTGATAAAATTATTTCCTTGGAAGTTGTCAGTAATTCTTGAATAAGCTTATATTGTTGTTTATGCTTGAAATGTGATTTATATTTTAGCTACCATTCTACTTGACACTGTCAACATGAGTAAGGATGCAGGGCGTGGAACAGCAAAGGATGAAGAGATGTTGCAGCAATTAGAAGTAGTGATACCAAATGCTTGTCGTGAGAAAACTTTCAAAGAAATCCAAGATGTCAAATATGATCTAAGCAGTAAGTGATTTTCGAAACCTAAGTTTTAAATTGAATTTTTAAAAATAAAAAAAAATTTCTTGACGCTTTAATTTTAACTTAATTGAAAGCTAAATGAGTGAATTTACTCCTATTTCCAGTAAGCAAAATACTCTGGTGGATTTCAAATAGAAGTTATATTGATTGGAATCTAAAATTTTGAGATTTAAAAAAATATTTTAAATTTTTCAGCCATTTTTGAGCGATTGACACATTTGTAAACAAAAGTTATTTCTTGGTTTTAATAATCTTGCCAAAATAAGATATACATCTATAACAAGTTATTTTTTGGAAAATAAGCAAAGTTAAAATTAAATAAATTTGATTTGAAACAAATATTACTTGTTTATGACATGAAATTTAGAATAAAAGTATTTCTTAATCACAGATGTCTGACTCCCTGAACTTTCGAGTAGGTGATGACAGCCCTGTCATCAATCATTTAACAACTCTGGCTAAGTATGGTTGACTGGAATTTACATAAATTTATGAAGTCTAAGTGAACATTTCATTAGAGGAACAACCCTTGAAATATGTGATCTTTTAATGATATATTTATGGATTACCATAAAACTAAAATAAAAATAAGACATATCTGCACACACAAAAAATGTTTTGATTATTTTAAAAATCTTGGTGCATGAAAATTTATATCAACTATTGCAATTTTTGATTAGTAAATATAGTTGTTACTTATAAACTAATTGGGACGATGACTGCAATAAATATAACAAATTTTTTGAAACTTTATAAATTATTATAATTAGTTTGAATTAGCTTCTTATGATCAATAATTTCATCCAACCAATAAAATTTAAATAAAAATAAGTTATCAAGTTTTATTTGTATTATCAAATTTTCCTAGTACAACACCAAACATTAATTTGATTTAAGATAACAATAAAAAATTTCATTCATTTTCATTAAGTACCTCTATTCATTCACTGAAAAAATAAAAATGAAAAAAAATTCTTGTAAAAATTTATTATTCATTGAAAAAAAATTTTCTCTTCAGACTGTGATATCCTTAATATATATTGTTTTTATAAAAGCAATTAAAAGTTCAATAAAAAATGGCATAGTTTTATTGACTTTTTGTTTTCACTATTTGAAGCAGATTTTCTGAAAAGTAGCAACTGTAAAAAAAAAAAGTAAAGAAAGTTGATTTACATTCTCCAAGGAGTCCTGCATTTAACTAATAAAACAAAGTTTTGTGACAGTGACCAATTTCTAGAAATTTCAAGAAATTAATTGAAGAAATGTGGGAGGGGACATATATAAAACAAAAGGGAGGGGGTTACCAAGAATTTATAAGAATAATGATTTCAAAAATAATTTCAGTCATTTTTGAGTAAGTCCTGAAAGTTTCATCAAAATCTGACCATTATTTGATTTTTGCAAGAATTTACAAATTAACGTGTTGTTGTAACCATCAAAAAAGTGAGTTGTGTAATATTATGCTTGCCATAGTAAACTCTTGTAAAAATCTGGTCACTCACTGATGAAAAAAAAAAAAATTAAACAAAATTTCAAATGTGTTAGAAAGGATAAAAAAAGTAATTTGATCTTTCCTCTTAATTATAACCTAAACAATTTTATCAATAAAACTTTGTTTTTTATTAAGTTTGGGACCTTTAAACATAATGCTATGCTGTTTCTTTTTTTTTGTTTTTTTCAGTGAATGAATAGAGGTACTTAATGAAAATGAATGAAATTTTTTATTGTTATCTTAAATCAAATTAATGTTTGGTGTTGTACTAGGAAAATTCGATAATACAAATAAAACTTGATAACTTATTTTTATTTAAATTTTATTGGTTGGATGAAATTATTGATCATAAGAAGCTAATTCAAACTAATGTATAAATATATTGCACCCTCTACATGTATGAGATTGAAAATATCCTATCCTCTTCAGTGAAGGAAAGAGAATTGGCAGTAGAAAAGGAAATAAATGCTTTACAGTTTGTTCTTTTTTTTCTTTTTTTTTCTTTTTTTTTCTAATTGTATGTAAAAAAAAAAAGAAATTGATTTCATATTCAGATGTGGTTGGATAAGAAACAGCTACTTGAAAGCAACAATAAAAAATAAGTAGCTGAAAAAGACACTAAAAACTGTTTTCTAAAAACTTAACTAAATTACCTGTTCACATTTATTTTTGGCTCCTGTTCATATTGTAGTATTCAGCATACTGATCCTACAGATGTACTAATAGTTAATATGGCCATTACTAGATATTCTCAAATCAAAAATAAATAAATATGTATACCATTCATTTGATTTATATATGTCTTGTGTATATTATAGAGACCTGTTTTGCTAACTGAAAACCACCAGTAAATGAAGTGCAATAACAGAAGTTATAGATAATATTTTCAGTACTATTGCAATCATGGTGTTTTTACTTTATAAATGAGGAATCTGATGGCAGCTTTATCTTTGTTGCAGGATTGCCAATGATTGAATAGGCAGGTTTTTTCCATGCAAGCATTCTTAGAGCTCTTTTTTTTTTTTTTTTTGATATAACAAACAGCTGTTGCATTTTCTTGGATTACCTTGACATTTTCCTTTCAAGTGGGATTTCATTTTTGAAGAGGAAAATATCATCAGGGGTGATGTCTGGAGAATATGGGGGTTGTGAGACTTGGAAAATGTTATTCTTGGCCAAAATGCTGCACAAACTATGATAAGCTGATGGAACCTATGTGGTGTGTTTGAGACAATCACACTCTACACACTTTCCTTCAAAGCACTGCTTTAAACAATAGAAGTGAGTGAGAACATTATAATTAATATGTATGTGCAACTGAGTTGAAGTGGCCTCACTCTGTGTACTTTTAGCTCTGTTGCCATAGCAACAGTCCCAATACTTTTTTTTATCAAATCTCGTAATGGATTTTTAATGTCAAATCAAATTAAACTACCAGAATAAATAACATATACAATTACATTTATTTTTTATAATTCAAATTCTGCTATTTTTTAAAATTCCCATATTGAAATTGAGATATACTCTACTTAACATAAATGTAGATGAAGAACTTTGTTTCTTTATACTGTGACTTTAACCAGCTGCTGTAAAAAACTTACTCTTTCTTACTTAATATTATTTACCAAACCAGCAATGAAATTTGATACTTTTTTTTCTGTTATTATTGCTACTGTGACCTTAACCTATCTCCTTTCTCTTTGTGCAAAAGCAAGTGTTCAGACATTCCATCTGCTGTAAGATAAAGCAGCTGACCTACGATTTAGTCAGAATCTATCCCAAAGGCTTATGTTTTTTCTGTGTAGATCAGCAGTCTTATGCTAGTATATCCTCTTGAGAAGTAAAACTAATAATAACTCTACAGTTTTTGTTGCTGCCTAGTATTTTGTATAGATAAAACCTGGAGATTAATATTACAAAATGTGTGCCATTGAGATCTATTGTACTTTAAAATTGTCATGAATGAACTATTTTTGTTTGAAATTCTGAGATAAGGTGTTATCATTTAATATTTTGCTTTTCATATTTGTTACATGTATTTTTGTGTTTTGACTAATCACTTCTATCCTCTTTTAGATGGTTATGATAGCTGATTATTCAAAACTAACCACCAGATGCCTCATTTATCTACTAAAAAACAGTTTAAAAGCAGAATGTTGGCCTTACTGAATTACTCTATAATGGAATGTAAACAGAATTGTGTTCAATCAAGACAGTTGTGTCTCTGCTCAAATGTTAAATGAGGAGTGAAGACATTGTAAATCAGACAGCTATAAGACTCACCTCTAGAGATTTGAAGTGTGCTTATCATAATTAAATCTTTCTTATTCCAGTTACCTGAGTGTAGGAATAAACGTGTTTTTTTTCTTACTATAGTAGTTAAAAGAAAATAAAAAATTTCAATCATTCATGAAAATGTAGGCATGATAGCAATCACCTTGTGTTATTGTGGAGATTTTATAGTCTTGTTTAAATATAATTAGTTTTAAGTCTGGTTGTTGGCTTGTATTCCTGTGTGACAAATTAGGAATTTGAAAAATATTTTCAATGTGTATATTATGTAAGATTTTCTGCCAAAGTTTATTTTGTAGAAATAACCTTTTTTTAAAATACTTTTCAACATTCATTTACTTTTTGTTTTATTATCTTCTTTCATCTCTCAAACAATTTCAAAAGTTAATCTCTCAAGTTTTGTCTTTTTGTGCAAGCAATTGCTTGTGATGCATTTTGCAGTCTTCAAGGGAATTAAGGAATTTCTTTTCTCTTCTTTTTTGTTTTTTGTTTGCAGTAAGAGATTTTTGTAAAAACTAAAATAAATAATAGTTTTAAAGTGTAATAACTGGTAAATGTTTCAGTTGAGTGAAAACATTTCAGTCAAGCTTGAATAATATTTGCCTGGTTACCAAATGAATATCTGGTTTATCCTTATTCTGATGGAATATTGATTCTTTATTATGAACAGATTCCAGATGCTTTTCTTTAGTTAATTGGGAGCAGTACTTGTTTGAATCAGTCATTAGCTTTTTTGGAAAAGCTTATAGAAGAGGGCTGTTTTCTCTCCTCTCAATTTTTATAGAAGAACTCCTTTGAATGAAGAATAGGTTTTTTTTTTGTTTCTTTTGTTTGCCCAATGATTAATTACATTTCATATTGTAAATTATCTATATTAAAATTTGTTTTTTTAAAAAAAAAAAAAAAAAAGCACCTTCATTATGTTTAAATAGTGAATGCTACATGAAATCTGGAGGCAAGTTGGAGGAATGGATAGTGGCTCTGATTGAGAAAACTAAGAGCTGTGTTTGAATTCCAGTCAAGTTTGTGGTGTTCACTTACATGTTAGTACCCTTGAGAAAGGTATAAATACATCTTTTCTTCCTCATTAGCTATGGATAAATAGCAGGACTGGGTCTTATAAATTTTGGTGGGTCACTAGTTTAGGAGAAGAAAAACTCAGAATTCAAACCAGCTTGAAGAGTGTTGGACTCTGTCAGGCTATCTTGTCCAGGAAATACCGTATTGTGTACCTACCACCCAAATGACTTATGGGACTTATGATCGTTATATGAAATCTGGTCCAGTTTGGTTTCCTTTAATTAAAGTGATATATATCAAAGGGACTAACAAAATAAAACTCATGCCTATGATTTTCGGTGCTTGATTTGAATTTTTTTGAGTGTTGGCAACATTCTATATTGTATAGTGCTATTAGGAATGTCTTGATTTTTATCAACTTCAACTTGTCTACCCAATCTCAAATCATTCTTCAATGAAAAATCTCTAACATTAATCTATGCAAACAACTTCTGGAAGTCACAGTATTTTCTCTACAAACTGCATAAATCTACTTTTATCTTCAAGTCACATATTTATTTTTTAATAGAAAAGGGCAAAATATACTGAAATTGTTAAAATTGCTAAACATTAATATGTAAATTTTAACAAATTAAAAAATAAATGCACATTAATGACAGTGATCTGAAACCATTCAAAAGCAATCATTGTGAACGAAATTAGTTAAAGCTAAATGTTCCTGATGTTATTTGACAAATTTTAGTTTCTCATGATATAATTAATTTAAGTGTATTTGAGAAACTTCAGCCAATTATTACACACAATCAAATAAGTTTTGATGGTGTTTCATTCCCATAATTACAATTTCAAAATAGGAAGGAATTGTAGGTAGCATGTAAAAACATTTCCCTGAAATATGAAGATTGCTAATATTCTTTTTGTTGTTTATATTTACTTACAAGTGAGTGCTGAAGAGAGTTCTTGGTTAAACGCGATTCACAAAATCGGATGCAATGACCAAATATCAGAATTATTTTTGAAAGAACTCTTGGACTTGAGACTTTTCAATATCATCTCGTATAAACATGCTTGCTTTTATGTCTATTTTATCTTATACTAGTTTACAAAGAACAAAAAGCAAAAATTTTAACTATCGATATAGAGATGACCAAATTCTATAGAACCTTCCCAGAAAAATTTTAATTTATGCATCTAAAAGAACTCTTTTTCATTCATTTCTTTTTTTTTTTTTTGCCAAGCATTGACCAGAAAATGCTAAATCCATTTCTAAATTTTGTAAAACCAAACATTATTTTGTATATTTTGCACAATTGGTTAACAGTGGAAGTCAAGAATAAACATTTTCATGAAAGATATGTAGGAAAAATTAGGGGTTTTTGATAGATGTAATAATTGTTTTTAATATTTTTTTTCTTTTAATCATAATCATTTCACCCCAAGCAAGGTAATAAAACCACTAAGATGCAAGGAGTTACTGACTATAGGAGAATATGAGGAAAAAATACTATTCAGAAGAGAGAACAATAAAAGAGCAAGAATTAAGAAGACAGAAGACAATGGTTAACATTGCATTCAAATCTTTGACGGTCTAAGGTGATTGGGAAGTAAGAAGTCAGAAGAGCTCCACATGTGAGAAGTGCATTTGAAGAAACTGTTAGCATAGAACTTATGGTTACATATGTCCATTTTCGCCTATAAACTGAGACTTTGCTGCCAACCTATTACTGCACTTAAATTCATAAAGTCTGTGTACTATAGAAGAAAGTTCACCAGAATAATTACCATAAAATTTTTTTTATAGAAAAGGTATAAGGGAGTTATTTTATGTCAGTGGGGAAGTGACTGAAACTGAGATTCCAATTCAGAACCAATAACAGATTTTTCTTTGGATTTTATCAAGAATCTCTAAATATATAGCAGGAGCTCTAGACCAAATCTGAACCAAATAAATTTCCTCATAGGTACAATTTGTTTGAATGAGAAACCATTGATGCAACTTTATTTTTTGACAGATTTGACAACACTGGAGATTTTGCAAAAGGATATGAAAGTGGTATCAGGAAATGGAACAAGTATTGTAATGTGTTCTATGAGTATGAAAATACAAGTAAGTCTTTTGTTTTAATGTTTGACTTGCTATAGATCTGTTTTGATGGTTATAACACATCACTCAATAAATTCCTGGCCTAACAAATAAAACAACAACTTTTAGGTAAAATTCAACTTTCTTTGTCAACATAGTCTCCTTCTAGGGTGATACACTGATTCCAGTGCTTCTATAACAATTAGAAGCCTTTTTTGTAGGACGATTTTTCTTTGGCCTCAAAATACGCCTCACTTTCCGACGTCACTTCTTCATTGAAGACAAATCACTTTCCCTGAAACATTGTTTTGAGGTCTTTTGCTGGGTGCCAGATTTAGAGAATGGGATGGATGCAGAAGCAATTTGAAGTGCAGTTCATGTAGTTTTGCCATCGTTGTGATTGACTTCTTACACAATGTTTTGTCTTGGTAAAAGATAACTTTTTCTTCTTCATTTGTGGCCATTTTTTGGCAATTTCTTCCTTCAAATGCACCAATAATGCTATATAATATTCACTATTGATGGTTATTCCTTTCTTGAGGTAATCAATGAACAAAATACTTTGCACATCCCAAAATATGGAGGTCCAAAACCTTGCCTGCTGATGTTTGCAACTTTGGTCGCTTTGGACGGCTCTCACCTGCTACTGTTCACTTAGCTGACTGCTGATTTGACTCCAGAGTGAAGTGGTGGATCCATGTTTCATCCATTGTCACATATTTACACAAAAACTCCTTGTTGCATTGAAACAGTTGCAAACAATGCTCTGCATTGTTGATGTGTTGTTGTTTTTGATCTACTGTGAGCAAACGCAGCTCCCATTTTGAACACAGCTTTCTCAATGACACATGTTCATGCAAAATGGTGAATACACTGTCTTCTGATATGTTCAACTCCTCTGCTATTTCATGCAACTTCAATTTATGATTGGCCAAAACAATTTTGTGGATTTTTTGGTGTTTTCCGGCATCATTTGTGTCTGTACGACCGTGTTTAAGGTCAGTATACCACCTCTTAACTGTTGTTTCTGATAGAGCAGAGTCTGAATAACACTTATCAAGCCATTTTTTTGCTTGAACAGTATTTTTTCCCATCAGAAAGCAATGCTTTATCAACACACAAAATTCTGACTTTTCCATTGTTTTGAAAATTTGTAACAATAGCTTAATTTTTTAACTGTAATTTGTAAACTATTATGGCGACTTACCCATATAACACATGAACTCTTCCACACTACATATAAGCAGCAGTTCTGCTTTGTAAAGAGCGGGATCTATTCCAGTAGATAACTCTGACAGCTGGACTAACAGTCATGCTAATAATCTCTCATTGCTATATGTTTGTACTACTGTATTTGTTAAATATATTTAACTCTATTCCTTCTTTGTGTCTTTATTTCTGGCCCCAACAAAGCCACAACATAAACTAATAATCCATTTGGGCCCAAATTTTGTCACATGTCATTTGAAGGTTAGTACTTCATAAAAATCATATGGATTTTTTATTAGTGGTGCCATCTATATGTCAAGTCCAGGAATTGTTGAGTGATGTATTATATTAGAAATAATATATTTTCTTTTAATAAGATTATTTTTCTCTGTTAATGAATGAATCAGTCATCACTTTTTTCTTCATCTAGTTATCATGAAATAACTAAAATGTAGCTTTTATTGTTACCTCAGGACCTTTAAAAGTTCAGAGGACTAATATTTTCTTGAAATTGGAATTTAACTCCATATACATTTGATACTATCACTTCTCTTTTTGTATGGTGTAAAATGTGGTCATGATTTTGAACCATTTTAGAGAATGTATGAAACAAGCAAGAGAGTGGATCAAATAAGCCTGTAGACTGATAATTATTAGCTGATTTTTTTAATCTGAAATTTTCACTGTATAATATTTAATATTAGCTATTAAATTAAGTGTACTGATAAAGATTGTTACGAAATATTTGTTGTGTAAAATAAAGCCTTTTTTCATCCTTAAGGCAGAAGAGTTGAATGTAATGTGTGTATTAATAATTGTCTAAATATATTGTACCTATTGATATTCAAATTTATTTACAAACATTAATTTTCCATAGAAATGCTTCACTAAGAAAACTTTTCATTTCATGCTTGTTTACTTTGCTCTGTTCTCAAACAAAAATGGTGCTGTTTGATTTTATTGTATTTTATTTGTTAAAAAATCTAATTACAACTAACTTCAATTTGAGTTTTAAAACTTTAAAGGAACAAAAAGACCATTTGAGAAAATCTGTTGTCATTTGGTAATAAATATGTGATAGATATAACTTATGGTACTACAACAGAATATATTTTTTTATATTTAAAAAATGATTTAGATACTATTAAAATGAAATATTGATTTGTTCATACTTTTGGACAGCTGATAGAGTTTATGGTGTGATGAAAATATTTTTCCATAATAATTTGTATATGTATGTAAAATCTCAGTAACTTCAACACTTAGAATCAACCTGAATGACCCAACTGTCAAGTATATTTCAGTCCAACAACTAATGTCTTGGCAGAACAACATTCGTTCATTCTTGATAGTTATAATTTAAACTGAAATTTGTCAGATTCCTATGAATAAAAACATGCTGAGTGGTTTTAATTCATTAGTTTTCAAAGAATATAACTTTGTTTCAGTTTCATAACTTGAAGTGTTAACTCAAATAAGTTTACTGTTCATAATCATAAAAATGCTATTTGAACAAATTTGAGGGTAACTTAGACAAAATCAATTCAGCATGGTGAAATTAATAAACTTCCATTCATCATTCTAATAAGATTTCTCCCCAAACTGTTCATAATATTCAAAATCTTAAACTTAGTAATTACTAGTGGTTTAAGTTTACTATTTTTTAAAGGTATATAGCTCTATCATGACTTAAATAAATTTTGAGTTTCACTATAATCTTATCTGGACAAAATTTAATAAGGTCAACTTGTTCTTATTGAATTATCCTGACCCATTCAAACAAACTGTCACACAAAGCCTGGACACCATTTAACTAAACATCATTAAATCTTAACTGTTTCCTGTCTTCATTCTTGTATTTAGTTAATCAGGTACAGTTCTTGTGTAAATAAGAATTATGTAATAATTTTAGCATTGTTACTTCTCATGTCAAACAAAAAATAAAAAATACATTGCATGCATGACAAGTCACAATATAAAAATTTATGGTTTTAATATTTACTCCAATAAAATGATTTTTTCTTTTTAAAATTATTTTTTCTATAAATTAAGATATATTTTATTAATAAAGAAATTTAAAAAAAATATTTTCAGCAAAAATAACTCATTAGTTCTGTCTGAATTTCTTGGATGTTGAGTTATTATTTACATGTGGACTGTTGTCCTCATTTTTGTTGTTTTTATCACCTGACTGTCTCCCATTTGAATTTCTGGGTTGACTAGTTATCATTATTTGCATGCTGACTATAGTCTTCACCTTTGTTGTTATCACATGATTGTCTCCCATTTGAATTTCTGAGGTGAGGAGTTATCATTTACATGCTGACTGTTGTTCTCATCTTTATTTTTATCATCTTTTGGCTGTTGTGCTTTCATGATCTCTATATCCTTTATTTAATCTATAGAGGTAGATTATTTTATTCCACTGAATTTTTGTCTAGTTCTTATTTAGTGTTAGCTCTGTTTTCACAGATCCCAAATACACACTGTCTGACCTAATTATTAAACTCCCAATTACAATGTGTTCTGGAGAAACACACCTATTCTTCAGATAATGGACTCTCCCTCCTATATTAATAAGAGTTAACAGGAAGTTCATAGGAGTTCTTTAGACTTCTATTGGAGTTCAGTAGAACTACTAGGCAGTTGATATTAGTCAGCAGTTAGCCGAATACTAAGGAGCCAGCTTTCAGTGGAAGATTAACAAGTTCCTAACATTTTTGGTACGCTAAGTTGATTAGCAACCGACATTGCACAATTATAACTTTCAGTGCGAAAACTACTCCACAACACAATGTTAATGCTTTAATCCACTAGGCTATTGTCCAGTGGGACAATTCTTTGTGGAGCCTTAAACCTAACTTGGCTGCTGATTAATATTGCTTGTCATGCTTAACTACATTCAATGAAGCTTCTCTTTTGTTACAGCTGCTGTTGTTGAAGATCTACTGTCATTTGTTTTTCTTTCTTTTGTAGTAGCTCTCATTATATTTATACATGTTTACTTTTAATGCCCAAGTGCAGTGCCTGTTCCCTGTAAAGGCATTGCTGTTTACTATAGGATTTTATCATAGAAATGCATTGAAATTTGAAGATATTTTATATTTTCTGATAGTTCTCCTCCCCACTTCTCTCTCTCACTTATTCACTCACACACACACACACAGAGTTATTATAACTTGCTGTATTGTTTAAATAAATATAAATAATCCATAGTTCATGTAAGATAGCCAACATATTCAAAATATAGAAATCAACCATTAATAATCATTTTCACAAATTGTTCTCTGTTTAAGTTAAATGTAGGACAGTAGCTTAAAAAATTGGTCAGATGTTTGTCAAACCACCAAGCCCCAGAGTGGTTGCTTTATTCTGAAAGATTTTACTGATGAAGAGAAATAATCTAGTTTGTCTTCATACAATGGCCTGTTGTTGAGGCCTTCCTGGTGCTTCTACACATGGACAAATATTTTTTCTTTTGTAGTTAGATTATAATTAGATTCTTAAATTATTCGACTCAGTATGCTTTCTTAAATTGCATGTATACTAAATTTTGTTTAAAAATATATTGTCTTCACTCTAACATTGATCAACTGGAATTGTCACTGATATATAAATTTAGGACTTGTAATAAAAAAATTACATTTAAAATATGTTTCACATTGGGTTCATAATGCTTGTATCATTGTCAAATGAATTCATTTGACACAATTTTTATTTTAATAAGTTGCAAAAATTCATGAAATTTACATAGTTTTCATTTCTTTTATAGGATTTTGTTAAATGTGAAGATCTTGAAAACACTCTTAGTAAATTTGCTGAACTTCAAGCTACCAAAGCTGTTGTGCTAATGGGAATTATTGTGATAAATGGAAAGACATTACGAGACTTGGGAGTATTTTCATTGTCAAAGAATTTTCAAGAGAAGGTAAGTTATTACTGCTGGGGTGAAATACACTAACACACACACAAATATCCTACAATTACCTATGAATACACAAATATTTATCCTTTTTTCTTTTCTTGTTTTTCTAAATTATTTAACTCCAAACAAGACAATAAAATCATTAAGATACTTGGGATTACTGAGTGTGAGAAAATATGAGTAAAAGAAAGCGTTAAGGAGAGAGAACAATGAAAGAACAGAAATTAACGAGACAAAAGATAATGATTAAGATTTGACTGGAAATCACGAAGACAGAAGAGTGTTCCACCAACAAGAAGTGCGAGTGAAGAAACAGCATGGAACTTAGTTACAACTAGCCACTTAAACAGTAAATCTTAATTGAAGTTGATTTTTAAATATCATTTAATAAAAATTATTAGAAATTAGGTGATTGAAGTTTTATTTTGAAAGATAAATATAAATTAGATTCCAAATACAGAATTTGCCAAAATTATAAAGAACAAATAAAAAAACATTTATCAATCTAACCAGTTTCACTTTTATTAAAGCTTCATTAGAGAATTATCTTTGAAAAAATTACTCTGTTTAATCATATTGTTAGTAATGTTATCTATTTTATTTACAATTTTTGTGGAGATAACTATTAATTTTTCATTCGTTTTTTTTTCCTTTTGCTTTCTGATGAATGCTGCTGCTGCTTGTCATGCTTGACTGAACTCACCAAAGCTTCTCTTTTGTTATTATTGCAACTGCCTAGTTATTATTCTATAACTATTGTGTCAGCAAGATTAATTATAAATTAAGTTTCCAGCAAGATTTGAACACATCGCTTATTCTTGGGAGCCTCTGTTATCAAAACAGTGTCTTGTTGATTAGAACACAATGATTTCAACAGCAAATAGATTATATAGGTATGTTTTTTTCTCTTGCTTTCACTTTGCCATAATATTGCCAGTGTTTTTGTTTTATTTCATGACATTTATTCTGTGGCAGTTGCTGATAATTATTGGACTCAAGTTTTTAACACATAGCAGCTCTTGTTGTGCTACTAATTTTATTTAGTTTTCTTTTTTCTGTCTTCGCCACATTTTCCACTGTTTTCTGTGTCACAAAGATTTTGTAGACTTTTTCTCAGATAGAAGTCTTACATGCCAGACAAAGATGAACTCTTTTTCATCGAAAATAAGACAAGTCCTGTTCACTATTTCTGCCATTCTGCATTTCTAGTTCACTATGACTGCCACATTTGTTTGATTGATATCTGTTTAGTAATGCCTACAATGATTATTTACATTGACTTGAAATCATGCAAAGGGAGTGGGCTTTGAAATTTTCATTATTGGCTTGTATTGAACTCTGAGCCACCAATCTAATATCAAAGATAAGTTGTACTAACCAACCACTCTTTTACTTAACCTATTACTAAACCCATGATTGAAAGAGATTTAAATATAATAATGCCTAGCAAAGTCTGCATCAAGTCTTTGTTTAAAGATGACTGATCAGTTTGACTACACTATATAACTGTTCCAGGATTGTAGCAGATTATTAGCAATCTTTACAGAAGTAATATTGTTTTTGAACTATATGTAATAATGAGTTATTGGCACCCACTAAAGTCCAAGTATTGTGATTGCCATCCTCTCTCCCTATTCCTTTTCTCTCTCTTGGTTTTGGTGGCAGAGATGGCTGTGAAGGCCCAGCTTACTTAAGTGTTGTGAGCAGGAGTTACAGAGAAGTGTGGGTGGTGTGTGTATAACACGACTCCTGGCTGTGTCCAGCCAATCTTCCCGACCTTTGGTCAATTCCATCCATGTTGTATTGTTGATTTCAGATTAACCAAAGCAGGATTGCTTATTATCACTTGACGAGGCTGGTCCAGACATGCAAGGGATATAATGAAAACCAGATTTAAGACCACAATGACATGATGTTTATTTATATATGTCGAATAAATACAAGATTACAAGCAAGTCAAAGTAAGGGATGAAAAAGAAATGTCAATTGGCTGGTATTTCAGTAGTGCGATATTGTGTTATATTATTTCCATGGGATGATGGTTTATTCAACTTCAAGTTGGTTGAATTTGGACTGACCATCTCTCTCAGGCCTTGTTTCAGTCAGACCATATTATTCAAACCACCATTCAAATTTCATTCTAGCTTCTCATCCCAAACATGGCGGCTGAACTAACTAATTTCAACTTGCACCCTGGTTTTATTAAATAGGCACCCAGACTGGGGTAGGAAAGTTATGTATAGGGGTTCTATTTCCTCACCAGCTCGATATAAAAACAATTACATTTAACATTACAACTTTCATGGGAAGAGGAGAAAAATTCACTCTGTCATTGTCTACCTGTTCGTACCAGCTGTCCGAGTAATCAGTACACAGGAAATTCTCAAGGCCATATTTTGATCTAGGGTCACATATCGTCAAAAACCCATTGTCAAATACTTTGATTGATAAATTTCACTCACTTCTTTCAACAAAAGAATTTTGCACTCACTGATTCCTGTATTTGTATTTTCCACTTGTTAACATTTGGGCTACTCTACCTGACAAAAATAATTGTATTTTCCAATTTTAAAAAAATCTCTTTTCATCTTGAAAATCACTTAAAATTAATACCAGCCATATGAAAATAGGGTTACATGTGCAGCCGGGCAATTCAAGCTCACCTGACTGCATGTTACAGATTCTCTTCATGTCAGTGGTTGGACTTGAAAGTCTTTGTCAAGGATGATCCTATGCCAGGAAAACTGATCTGCAATAACAGTTTCCCAGGTCCTAATCAATGTTGGCTTGTGTCAGGCATGTTTTCAACAAATCCTTGAAGTGTTATTTTGGGTCTTTGCATAGCTTCTTGCCATTGGTGAGCTCTTCAAACATGATGATATAAGTGAGTCTAGTGGGATGCATTCTGGACACGTAGCCCACTCAGTGGAGGTGATGTTGAAGGCTGGTAGCCTTGATGGTAAGAAGAAACAATCCAAGATAGGACCTCGTTGTTGGTGATGCAGTCCTCCCAACTGATACAAAAGATTCTTTGGAGTTTTGTTTGTTGGAATTACTCCAAATGTTTGATGTTCTGATGATACAAGGTCCACATTTTGCAAACATACATAAAGGTGGAGAGGACCACAGCTCGGAAAACCATGATTTTGATTCTTATGGTGAGGCTGTGATTGCTGTGCAAGAGCCTTCTGTATGCAGTATCTCTTTCACAGATGAACTCATTTGAGAAAATTTATTAACGATTTCTACTAGTAGTCAGCTGATGTTCATGTTGACATGTCTAGAGGCCTGCTGAATAAGGATGTTTCTGTTTTTGACCTTGACCTACATACCTACATTTTTAGGACATATACAGGTTTGTCAATCTCTGGAAATTATTGGAAATCTGGTCTGTAGTCGCATTATCATTAGCATACTGAAATTCTCACATGCGAGTGATGGAACTCTTTGTGCAAAGACCAAGTCGAGCAAGATAGATGAGTCCACTGTATCAGATGTCAGTGCCAGTGCTTACTGATCATGCCACTGAGGTACAGAGGGAAGAGTGTCAGTGTCAACACACAGCCATGTTGAAAACCAATGGTGATTGAAAATGGGTTCAAGAGGGCAGCCTGATATTTCACCTGGACCTCCATTCTATCATGGAGCATATGGATCAGACACACAAAGTGATCTAGACAGCCAAAGCGGGCAAGAGTGGACCACATTGCTGGTTTGGGTAATTTGTTTTAGACCTTCTGGAGATCCTAAAAGATGAACATGAGTGGTTTTTGTTGCTTGTTCATGACTTCTTTTGGAGCTGTCACACACAGAAAACCATATTGACAATGCATCTCAAAGACCAAATGTATCAAATTGGATTCTGGAATGATCTCTGCTGTCATGGGGAAGAGTTGATTCAGAATTAATTACATAAAGATCTTGCCAGCAATGCTTAGGAGGGAGATGTCACAATAGTTTCTACAGAGTGAGCAGTCTTCTTTTTTGAAGATTGTCACAATGTTGGCATGTTTAAAATTATCGGGGACTGTTATTTCTTCCTAGATTTTCATTATCAGGAACATTAGTCAGATTTTCAATTTGAGGCTATCACAGGTGTTATGGTGCTCTCCTACGAGGAATGAACTCTTTTTCTTACTATATAATTACCTGTAATAGGCAGTTAGTATGGCAGTTAACAATAGTACGCAGTTAAAGCCAGCTACTAGTCAGGCAATAAACAGGGTAACTGTACTGTTCAGACTTATTTCTATTTACTTATTACAAACACTTTCTTTGTCTATATTGTTCTTGATATAATACTACACTGTTTTGAACCTACTTCCTGTGTTCCGTGTATTACTTCTGGTACTAATCGGTCACTATGACTTTGTGATGAAGTTTCGCCACAACAACTCTGCAACAAATTGGCAACAAAGATCCATAACAATTTGGCGACAAAGATTTGTGACAAATATCTGTGAGGACCACCAGGATTTAAAAAGAAAAACTCTCTGAAAGTTTTTGCAAAGTACTACGTGAAAAGAGAGAAGACACAAAATGGAGAATTTCAAGAACATTTCATAGAGCTGGTAAAGTTTCAGAGTGCACAACAAAAAAATGGAAAAATTATTTCTTCAAACTCAGAAGGAATATCAAGAAAGACAGATGAAATTTCAGAAGCAAGTGTTGGAACTAGCAAGTTGAATGAAAACCAGTGAAAATGAATTTTATTTTTCACAAGACACAATTTGGAGCTCGATAAAGAATTTTACATATCCTCCCAAAGAAGGCATAACCTTTGCGTCTTACTTTAAGAGGTATGAGGATATTTATGATACAGATTGTAAAAGCTGGAATGATGATAAAAAATTACGTCTTCTTCTAAGAAAACTTGGCACAAGTGAGAATATTGAATTCGTTAATTACATTCTGCTGCAGAAGACTAGTGAACTGACTTTCACCGAAGCATTGAAATTGCTCACTGAAAGTCCAAAGACATCTCTTTTTCATAAAAGATGGTAATGTCTTTATCTAAATAAGAATTAATCGGATGACTATACCACTTTCGTGTCAACAGTTAACAAACACTGCGATGATTTTAGGCTGGTGGAGCTAAGTGCAAACAATTTCAAATGTTTGATATTCATGCAAGGACTAGTTTCAGCAAAAGATGCAGAAATTAAACAAAGAATACTTAGTAAATTGGTGAATGAACCAAATATAACTCTTCAGCAGATCACCAAAGAATGCCAAATGTATGTCAGTATAAAGCATGATTCTAAAAATAATGAAGAATTGGATATTGCTCACGTAAAAAAAGTACACTGCAAACAGAAACAAAGTCTCTGAAAATTAATAAAGTAAAGAAAAAGCAAAATAAATTGCCTCCAAACCCATGTTACGGATGTGGGGCCATACATTGGTACAAGGATTGTTTTTTCAGAAACAAAAAATATTATACATGTAACCGAGTTGGACACAAAAGTTCGCATTGTCAAGCTAAAAATAAAACTAAAACAAAGAGTTGCATGAAAAAATACAAGGTCAGACGAGCTAGATGATGCTAATACCAGGAAATCTGTATCCAAAAATGTTCAACAAAAGTGTTTAATTTCAATTAGACTCGGGGTCTGACTTGACTATAATTAACTGGCAAATATGGAAAAAATTGGTTAAACCATCAATGATAAAATCTAATAAGATAGCAAGATCAGACACTGGAGAAAAAATTAAACTCAAGATAATTAGTTGTCAGCACAACTTTCAGTGGTAAGACTCATAAATTAAAATTGTTTGTCATGAAAAATACGAAAACCTATTTGGTATTGATTAGATGACACAATTCCAGCTTTGGGACTTACCTATTCGTACTACCAAAGCTGATAAATTAAAAAAAAAATAAAAGAAGCCTATCCAGGAATGTTTTTCTGGTGGTTTAGGCAGATGCACAAAAGTGGTGGCTAAAGTTGAATTAAAAGATGACGTTAAGCCAGTATTTAAAAAGGAAAGAAATGTACCTTTTGCCTTGTTGGAGCAAACTAATGAGGAATTTGAAAGATTAGAAAAATCTGGTGTTCTATCAAAAGTAGAGTACAGTGAATGGGCTGCATCAGCAATGTAAAAAAGAAATCCAAGGACATATGCGTTTGTGCTGATTTTTCAACAGGACTGAATGCCCTTCTGAAGGATTATTACTACCCCTTCCTAGTTCCAAAGACATTTTTGTGAAGCTTAATGGGGGTCAATTTTTTTCCAAAATTGACATTAGCGATGCTTATTTACAAATCCCTGTTGAAGAGGTGAGTTTGAAATTATTGCGCATAAATACACATCGTGGATTATATAAATTTGAACGTTTACCATTTGGAGTCAAGGTAGCGCCAACAATATTTCAACAAGCCATGGATACCATGCTGGGCAGACTTGGCTTCGCTGTCGCTTACTTAGATTACATTTTAATGAAAAGCCAAAGCGTAGTTGAACATAAGGGTCATGTCTACGAAGTTTTTGCTAAAATCCAAGAGTACGGTTTCAAAATGAAAGAGACCAAATGTGGTTTTTTTATGGAAAAAATCAATTACCTAGGACACATAATTGACAAGGATGGTAGAAGACTAAATCCTGAATGGGCTTCTGCGATTAAAGACATGCCTGTACCCAATAACATCGTTTCATTACAGAGCTTCCTAGGTCTAGCGAATTATTACCAAGCATTCATACCAAATATGCATAATTTGTGTGCTCCCCTTAATGAATTACTAAAAAAAATGACAAGCTTTGGATTTGGACAGCAGAATGCCAGCAGGCATTTGAAAAAATAAAGAAAACTTTAACATCAGACTTTAAAATCATTGTTGTAAATTCCAATAGCCCTAACGGAAGGGACTTGCTACTAGACCTCTGCTTCACTTCCACCCCAAATTCTTGCTCCACCAGACAGCTCTGCCCTCTCGGAAATTCTGACCACGCCGTAGTTTCTGTCAGCATCTCGTTCCACTCCACTCCTACCCAAGAAACCCAGACCAACAGAATATCCTACTGCTATCAAAGAGCAGACTGGGATTTGTTCCATGACTTCCTCTGCGACTTCCCTTGGAACAATGTTTTTAGTCTTCCCATCGAAGACTGTGCATCAGAGGTTTCCTACTGGGTTAAGGCTGGCATCGATGCATTCATCCCTGCCAGGAAATTTCAGCTTAAATCCCATTCGTCTTCCTGGTTCACGCCTGCTTGCTCGGCTGCCATTGCCCATCGGAATCACTTTTTCCGGCTTTATCGTAGCCACGTGTCGGACCAAAACAGGGACCTTTTCACCTCAGCTCGTAATAAGTGTAAAAAGATACTTAACGAAGCTAAGATGCTGTTTGCTGCCAGGATGAAGCAGTGCATAGCATCCTCCAAGTTCAGTACCAAGGACTACTGGCGCCTCTGCAAACACGTGCTTAGCAAGAGTAAGTCCTCAATACCCCCACTAATAAACGAGTTTGAGGTCCTCAGCGGACAAGGCTGAATGCTTTGCCCATAGATTCTCAACCAATTCGACTCTGGATTCGTCTGGAATCTATACACCCGATTTCCCATCTAGAACTGAGGCCCAATTGAATGACATCCACATCACGCCCTCGCTGATTTCTAGCATAATCTCAAAACTGGACCCTCACAAAGCAAGTGGTGGGGATGGAATCCCAGTCATAGTTTTGAAGAATTGTGCCCCTGAACTCTCCTCTATCCTTTCTAAGCTCTACAACCTCTGCCTATCTTCCTCCTGCTTTCCTGCCTGTTGGAAGTCTTCTTCTGTGGTTCCAATATTCAAGAACACTGGTGAACCATTGGACCCCGCAAATTACCACCCCATCAGCCTTCTTCCGATCTTCGGCAAAGTGTTCGAAGCCATTATCAATGCCGAGGTCGTTCAGCATCTCACAGCCCACGGGCTCCTCTCGAACAAACAGTATGGCTTCCGCTTCACCAGGTCTACTGCTGACATGCTAACGACCATCACCAAGTATATATACCAGGCTCTCGACAAGAATAGTGAAGCCCGAATGTCGCCTTGGATATCTCTAAAGCATTCGACAGAGTATGGCATGCCGGCCTTCTACGGAAACTGCGAAGCTATGGCATAACTGGACTTTTGTTGGACTTAATCCAGTCATTCCTCTCTAACCACACACTGAAGGTGGTATTAAACGGACATGCCTCCCAGAACTACCCTACAAACGCGAATGTACCCCAAGGCTTTATCCTAGGTTCTACGCTCTTTCTAATCTATATCAATGATCTCCCTCGATACCATAAGATCACAAGTAGGCATGTACGCCGATGATACCACAGTTTACTCTCGCCTCGATCAAAAATCTGGTGTAGGTGACAAGGCGACCCTCGCTGCCGAGCTTGAGAAGGACCTCCAATCCGTGGTGGATTAGGGTAAGAAATGGCTCGTAAAATTCAATTCTTCCAAAACGAAGCTGCTGTCAATTAACCACCACAGACAACTGCACCTCCCTCCCATTAGCATGGAACAGGCTTGCCTCCCAGAGAGTAAATCACTACGCCTGCTTGGCCTGACACTCTCAGCGGACCTCAAGTGGAATGACTACGTCGAACCCATTGCTAAATCTGCAGCCATGAAAGTCGGCTCTCTGTGCAGGACCCGGAAATTCTTTCCGCCTGAATCTATCCTGCAATTATATAAATCCACCATCCGCCCGTGTATTGAGTACTGCTGCCACATCTGGTCAGGTGCCTCTTCTATTCTCCTCGGGCTTCTTGACAAAATACAGTGAAGAATCTGTAATGTGATTGATACCGACTTGGCTGACCGCCTGCAGTATCTCTCTCACTGGCATGACGTGGCTTCCCTGTGCCTCTTCTATAAATACTTTCATGGCTTCTGCTCTGACGAACTTAAATCACTGGTGCCCCCAGATGTGAATTTGCACAAGATACTAGATTGGCAACTAGGTCCCACCCTTTTACAGTGAAACCAATGAAATGTAACCGCAATTTCTACTCCAACAGCTTCTTTCCTCGCACTTCCTGCCTGTGGAATTCCCTACCGCATGCTTGCTTCCCCGACGGCTACAACCTCCAGGAGTTTAAATGTAAGGTCAATAGACACCTCCTAACACACTCACAGCCACTCTCTCCAACTCTCTCCCTATGTACATCCTAAGTCGTCTATCACCCTCCTTCTGACATTTCCTATACCCAATCCCGCTATGTAACCTCCTGCGCTATAGTGACAGTGGAATGCCTTGCTTGGGGTGACAAGATTAAAAAAAAAAAGTAAAAAAAAGTGATGTGAGTTCATATGGCATAGGGGTATGCATTCGTCACAAAATAACTGATGGAACTGTCAAACCAATAGCACACACTTTGGGAGTTTTACTTCCTGTGGAAAAAAATTATTTGCAGATTTAAAAAGAAGCACTTGGGATTATATTCGCCGTCACAAAGTTCCACCGCTATATCTATGATCGACAATTCACCCTACAGACAGACCACAAGCTACTACTCACCATTTTTAGCTCAAAGAAAGATTTGCCTATGCACACAGACTTCAGAGATGGGGTAAAATATTGAATTATAATTTTAAAATGGAGTACATGTCAACGAAAAATTCGGCCATGCAGATGGATTCTCAAGACTAATTCCCAAGTACAATGAACCACTGGAAGATACAGTGCTCGCCTCCCTTCAATATGAAGGAGAATTAAAAACTACCTTTTGTAATATGGTAAGGGAACTTCCCGTGATGCTGGAACAAATAAAACAAGAGGCTTGCCATGAAGATTATATTAAGGAAATAAAAGTGAAAATTATTGAAAAGGACCATCAGACTTTGGATGTTTTTCTCAATATGCGGTGAAGTGTTAATATACAGGGAATGCGTTGTGATTTTGTTAACACTACAGAAATGCATTTTGAAAGATTTTCATGCTGGCCATCCAGGGAGTACTAATATGAATAGTTTTGATGCGTAACTATGTCTATTGGAATAGTATTGACAGAGATATAGAAAACATGGTCAAATTATGTAAAGGCTGTGCTTAGCAGCCAAGGCACTGCCTCTTAAATTCAGCCCCTGACCAAAAACAGATCTACCTTGGTCTAAAATTCACGTGATTTCGCGAGACCTCTAGAAGGATATTACTACCTCATTGTAGTTGACAGTTTCTCAAAGTGTTGTGAAGTACACAGATGTAAAACCCAACTACAGAAATTGTTATAAAATTTCTTCACAAGCTGTTCACTAGATTCGGAGTAGTAGACACCTTAGTATCTGATGATAGAACTCAGTTTATGTCTGCAGAATTTAGAGAATTCTGTAAAATTTATCAGATTAAACACATCACCACAGCTCTGTATCATCTTAGAGCAAACGGACTAGTTGAGATCTTCGTAGATACCTTGAAGAGAGCTTTGAAAAAATCTAGCGCTACAGCAACTGAAAAAGACCTTCAACAATTTCTGCAAATATACAGGATTACACCGAATGACAATACACCAGCTTCATAATCTCCAGCTGAAGTGATGTTCACATGTCGTATATGATCTTGCTTATGACAAACTACTGCTGAAAAAAAGAAAGCTAAAAAAAACAAAAATTGTACCTGCAAGATGATTTAACCTAGGAGAAAAAGTTTTTTTCAAGATGTTTAAAGGCAACAAATCTTTTTGGGAGATGGTTACAATAGAAAAAGAATTGGGAATATGATTTATATAATTAAGGGTCCACAATTCACATATAAGACACCTAAATCAACTTAAGAAACGCCTAACTGATGATGCTGATAACGGTTTTCTTGAGAAAACAGTGATGGATACAATATATGACACTTTTAATATTCCAACCCCTTTAGTGGCTCCTGAAATACACTGTCTGAAAAGAAAAAGAAAAGCAACAAAGTTAATAGTGGTCAATTTGAAGCGGAAAAGATACTGAGACCACAGACATATAAGTGTCTACTCAGAACTTTAATAAAAAAAAAATTTTTTTTTTTAAATTAAAAAAAAAAATTCTGTAGACTCCTGCAGAATTGAGATTTTAGGAGGAGGTGTTAGGGTGCCCTCCTACAAGGAATGGACTCTTCCTCTTACTATATAATTACCTGCAAGAGGCAGTTAGTATGGCAGTTAAGTACAGCAATTAATGATAGCTAGTACACAGTTAAAACCAGCTACCAGTTAGGCAATAAGCAGCGTAACTGTACCATTCAGACTTACTTACTTCTATTTACTTATTACAAACACTTCTTTTATATATATTGTTATGCTAATATACTGTTTTGAACCTACTTCCTGTGTTCCATGTCTTACTTCTGGCACTAATCACTCACTACAAATTTGCGTTGAAGTTTTAATTCATGGTTGCATAGAAGCAATGCATATCCCTTTGGTTCACATATTTTTGGATTTTCACTGTCTTTGCTTGACACTTGGTATTCTGGATTGCACGGAGTTGTTTGTGGCAGTTAATCATTACCTCTTGATAGATCTTTTTCTTTTCAACTGAGGAGAGGTTCTCAAAAACCAGGTGTACTTCTCATTTTTGATTGATCAACTGGTCAATTTCTTCCTGATGCTCCTTAAATCAGTCCTGTCCTTTCCTTTTTTGAAAACCAAGCACTTCTTTACCTGCTGATATCATTGCATCACACAGGGTAATCCATGTTCTGCTTATGCTCTCTGTATATGTTAAGTTGTTGAACTTTTTTGATGGATAGTCAAAAGAGCTCCAATATTCAGGAATCCTGGAGCTTTACACAGTCAGTGTTGGGGAGAGGCCTGCCTGTAATCATGAGGAAATGTGACTGAGTTGTAATGCAGTTGCAATTTCTAAAAGGCATGAAAGAGAAATTACTTGCTTGTACAGATGTTTCTCATTGAAGTGATATCAAAGTAAATTCTATTTCCTCACAACTAGTTTATTCACTAAAGTAGCTGTATATTTCTAAACCTTCTAGAGAATGCCTTTACAAAATAACATAATTGTGATAGAAAAATATAAATAGAAAAATTCTCACTTACTAGATTTGAATACAAAAGCTACAAGAACATTACCTGTGTTGAGTTGGCATCAGTTGGTCCTAGAACTGTTGGTGTTAGGAATGTGTTTGGCTCAGTTTCAAACCTCTGCATTGGTAGCTTAGTTGCAAGCTTTTCAAGCTTGAGTGAATTTTTGTGCATGAAAAAAAAGACGTTATCTGAAATAGGTAGTCTTCAATATTGCCAAAATCATGATTGGCATTTCTTTTATAAAGGTTTCATTTTTGCCTTAGTCTGTCTCCATCTGAGTATGACAGCATTTGCAATGCTCAGTAGGTCAAAACAAAATCTAATGTTGATTTCTTCAGGTAATTCACTTTTGGAAGACAATTAAAGCAAAGTACAGTTTAATAATTTGTTTTTACTCTGTTTCCCTTTCATATGGCTGAAAAATAAATGTTGCCCTTTTTACCCCATTCTTCAATAGTCATTCATTTTAGTAAATGCCCATGCATAAAGATTTGGGAAGCAGTTCCTTATCACATCTTAAAATGAAAAAAATGATCTATTTGGAGCCCACCCCACATTTATTTAACCTTATATTTTAAGCTATTAATCAGATTTTTAGATTAACTTGAGCTTGTTAATTTGGTCCTTCCTTCATTTTCTGATATTTATGTGTTAGGTTGCATGAATTTGTGTTCATGTCTTTATTAGAAGTAATTGAATTAAAAAGCTTCTACTCTGTATAAAATATTCATTATTAATTAAGCTTTTCAATTGTGTTTTAAAACAAACGTATTATATCATGTCTTTAAACATGTACACAAAAACAAGTAATTTAAAAATTTATACACTATGGTAGTTTATTTCATTTTGAAATTGGAGTGTTATGCATCTGTTTGTCATAAACCAGATTTTTATTGTATTACATACAACCTCTTCCCTTATTATGGTAAATCAACTGCAAGATCATCATCAAAATAATCAGTTTTGGGAGAGAATTCAAGGAAGGTTTGATTTGTGCTTCACGCACTTGCAAAAATGAATCCTAGTAATATAAAGTTTCCCCATTGCCAGACATAACTGAATGAACCCTACTAAATATCCATAATATTAAGTGATTCATAATTGAATTTCTTGACATTTTATTTCAAAAATGGAATTAAATAGAAGTTATATTTTGGAATTCTTTGACAATAGTATATTGTTAAATGCTTAAAATCACTTAGGAGTTTTATGACAAGACCATTACACAATTATGATGGTCTCTGATATTATTTATGTGGGAACATTTATAGTAATAAAATTATAGTAACTACAAAAAACAAAAGTTTATAAATCATCACATTTTAAACCCAAATGTTTTTTTATGTTTAGTTTTACATACATGAATATTACAGATAATATCAAATCACATTATACAATCTACATATCTATCTATCTATCTATCTCTATATATATATATATATATACACACACATTGATTGTAAAGACTCTGCTTAAGTAAAAATAAATAAGTAAATAAAAAAATATATATATCCATGCCAACTATTGGCTCTTTTAAGAAATCCATTAAGATGTAGTCTAGCCAACTGATAATTAAAATTTACAACTGTCTAGAACAAAAGACTCCCATTAATTACTTTAGAAACACCCCAAATAAATTCCAACAGTCATAGACTGATTCCCTTATCTAGCTAACCCCCTCCAAAACCTCTAACTAAACAACTTCCACAAAAAAATTCCAACTGCCAACGAAATATCACAATATCAATAAACCCCAGCTGACACTTGTAACAAAACTAAATAAATATAAAGGGAAAGGATTTCCAGTACCTTCCATTTCACCTGAAGAGGCATTGTTGACCCAATTCTGAAACGAATGTGCTTTCGTAGCGATTATATATAGAGAAATTATGTACATGTTCTAAAGTATAATTTATAATATATATATATATATATATATATATATTTTTTTTTTTCCAATTAAAAATTTGATGCTGATACCAGTTTGCAAATTAGCTACGAATAACATGATTTTTTTATTCTTTAGATAATTTTATCTGAATAGAAACTTGTCTATTCTTTAATTTTACTTCATTACAACGGAAAGCTGAAATGTTCTCAGTCTGATCCTCTTCCCGAAATTTAGTTTTCTCTTTGTCTATTGAGATACTGATTTTGGAATATGTATTGTGCTGACAAATTTTCAGCACGTATTTAACAAGAATTATTTGTTGAGACTATAGGGACCCATTTCGAAAAGGAAAGGCAATCTCAAGTGTTTCTTGCTTTTGAAGTTTGGTTTTTAAGCTGCATCCATTTTGAAGTAGAATGGGTAAGTAAATGGATGGTGGAGGCTTTTGGGGATCAAGTAGTTACAAAACCTGAAATAGGGTATATCCAAGAGCTGGGCTATTGTAACAATCATATTTGGGATTGGCGAGAGTTCTGATCTGCTTTCGGCAGGAGAAAAACTTGTCCGTTGTGTGGTTCCTGTACTGTACATTTATATTGCCAGCCACCATGTCAGAATGTGCAAATGGGCAAGGAGTTGGTTGGAGAGAAAACTGACATAGCAAAAGTTGTTCTAAGTATCACCTAACTATTTAGCCTGACATGATGACAAAACTCTGAATAAAACATTTATTTTATAATGTGTGAAAGAGGGTTCATGTTCTTATTTTTTGATTTGATATTTGTTTTGCAATTTGTTACCTTGTGAGAAAACCTTTCCCAACTTTCAGTGCACACACTAAGATTGAGGATTGAAATCAAATATGAGGTAATCATTGACTTGTTGATAAAAAGCTTTGCTGGGGGTCATGTATGCCATTCAGTTTATGTATTGTTTTATTTGTAGACGAATTTATGTTTTAATTTCATTTTTGCAGATAATTGAATCTTTAAAGACATGCAGTACACCTGATTTGGCTCTGGAAGTAATTCCATATGAATCCAAAAATCTTGTTGTATTTTCCCAAGGAAATAACAAAGCAAGTCGGAAAATGGTTCTTCCCATCCTTAAATCTCTTCTTACAGCTGAAGATTTTTCCAGGTAAGAAAACTAATTAGAAATTATTTTTTTCTTATTGTCATGAAGAAGAAGTATACTGGAAACATTTGAAATGGTTATTGTTTCCCACTCATGAAACATCATTGCATTTAATAGTTATGTACTGTCTGCAGAATGTCTCAGAAGGTTGTCATGCACTTTCATCTTTTCATGGTTGATAGGAAAATCTATGATTTTTTTATTTACTGATTGCAAATTAAGCAAATGGCATGAAAAAGACTGTTAAATGGAACTGAATTTATTTTCTGTTTAAAATCTTGATGACAATTATCATTGTTCATTAATGGATTCAAACTTTTGTCCTCGTTTTGCTTGTTTAACTGCTACACTCTGCAGCCTTTGGGTGTGCTTGTTGCATTCAGTTTTTATGATGCTGCTTCTCTTTGTTCCGTTTAAATACAGTAAGTGTTAGGATGAATAAAACATATTCCAAGAGAATTAACCCTTTCCTGTTCCCAAACAGAGTACCTCCCTTTTTACCCCTGAAAGTGGGTACACATGAGTCACGTGATCAATGACACATTCAGAAGTGGGACACCTAGGGGAACAGACTTGGAATATGGCCGTCAATGGTTAAAGAATGCATGTATGTTCTGCCCTAATGGTTGTGACACACAACCCGATAACTTGGAACTGATACCGCATGTACATATTTTGTAATGTTTCTCCATGTAAAATAAATGTATCTTCCAGTCAACCGTGAGTAGACATCTACTTTTCCTTCGTTCCATGCATTTTCTCCACGTGCTGCACGCACACACACACACACACACATTCATCCACAGACCATGAATCATGTTATAAGTTAAGGCATTTTAGTTATGAGACAAAAACCCCATTCATAACAACTGGCGACGAGGAATTGGACTTAGAAAAAAAAAATAATAAAATAAAATAAATTAACAATTTATTTTGATTTTAAACAGTGGAACTCAAAAAAAAAAATCTATTTTTGCAGAAGTTCTGAAACAAATTTTGACACAACAGCAAGAACAATTTGAAAGAGCTCAACTGAATTTAATAACAACTATAACCCAACAATTTCAGTTCCAAGACACCAGTAATTCATCTAGTATCGATCTTTCAAATACAATTTCAGAATTTACGTACGACGCCGAAAACGGCTAAACATTTGATTCATGGTTTTCGCGATGGAAAGACACTTTTTACCACGAATTTCCAAACAAAGACGATGATTGGAAAAAACGGTTACTCATACGGAAGTTAGGTACAAAAGAAAACGAAAGGTTCGTAAATTTTATTTTACCCAAACGACCTTCCAATTTAACCTTCACCGAGACCATTACAATTTTAACGGACATTTTCGGAGAACAACAATCTCTGTTCAACGTTCGTTACAACTGCTTCAAACTAGCTAAAAACCAGTTGGACGATTTTGTCAACTACGCTGGACATGTGAATCACAAGTGTGAGAGATTTCACCTTCAGACACTCACATAAGACCAGTTCAAATGTTTAATATTCATAGCAGGTCTACAATCACCCCACTATTCGGAAATACGTTCCCGACTATTAGTAAAGCTTGAAACAGACACAAAGGTAACAGTCCAGGATTTAACAACAGAATGCAACAGGTTGTTAAATTTCAGAAAAGACACCATGTTGGTTCAACAGCAATCCACCTTAACTTCCCATCCTTCTCAAGTTAGTCATATTCATTCAAATGACAAACCTAGAGAAAAGAAAATTCCACTGTCTGCAGGCTGGTCTTGCGGTGAATGGCACTATGCCCGTTTTTGTTCATTCAAAAACAAGTGCCAGGTGTGCCATAAACGTGGCCACAAAGAAAAGTTTTGTCATCCTCCAACAACCAAATCTGCTGATCATCAAACTAAGTCTGCTTATGGAACTCATAAAAAAATGAGGCAGAGGAGAAAATTACATTCAGTGTCTGCTTCCTTCAAAATTGACTTCAAATCCCGCAGGAAATACATCAGTGTTGGTCTGAACGATTTCCCAGTTCATTTTCAATTTGACGCAGCATCTGATATCACTCTTATCCCACGGAACACGTGGACAAAAATTGGCAAACCCGACCTACTGAATACAAACCACATTGCCCAGAGTGCATCAGGAAATGACATTCAACTCACTGGTGAACTAAATTGTTCTGTTTCTTTCCGTGATAAACAATTCACTGAAACATGCTACATGACAGAGACAGATCTAAATCTAATTGGTTTAGACTGAATTGAAGAACTTGATCTCTTCACTGTTCCATTGAAATCTGTTTTCAACACATTTTCAAAACCACAACACTCCATCAGGAGAAACACAAAAATGGAATGGCAGTACAATCGCTGCCATGGTTCTGTTCAAAGACAATTCTTACCCGGTCAACAAGTCTAGACAAGAGACTACCGGAACAACACAGAAATATAGACTCAAGGACAGATTGTACACCAAACTGGTAACGTCACTTCTGACATAAATGTCTAAAATTCCATTTGGGTTCGATATTCCAATCAACTGAGACCATTACATCTTCCAGCAGGAATACAAGAAGACTCTACCATTCCATTGAACATCTTGTTGGACACCTTTGACTTGCCACAGCAAACACCAACAACTCCCCAGAACACCGAAGCTGAACACAAGGATCCAAACATCTGGAAATCAGTTCGCATCCGCCGTCCAGCACAGCACTTGCAGGTTGATCCTCACCTGAAGTCGTACAAGCGACAAATTTAAAAGGGGAGATGTTAGGACGAATAAAACATATTCCAAGGGAATTAACCCTTTCCTGTTCCCAAACAGAGTACCTCTCTTTTTACCTCTGAAAGTGGGTACACACGTGTCACGTGATAAACGACACATTCAGACGTGGGACGCCTGGGGGAACAGACTTGGAATATGGCCGTCAATGGTTAAAAAATGCATGTATGTTCTTCTGCCCTAATGGTTGTGACACACAACCCGATAACTTGGGACTGATATCGCATGTACATATTTTGTAATGTTTCTCCATGTAAAATAAATGTTTCTTCCAATCATCCGTGAGTAGACATCTACTTTTCTTTCGTTCCATGCATTTTCTCCACGTGCTGCACGCACGCACACACACACACATATTCGTCCACGGACCATGAATCATACTATAAGTTAAGGCATTTTAGTTATGAGACAAAAACCCCGTTCATAACAGTAAGATAAAAATTGGGACATCACAGAAATGAGCAGTGACCTCTGATTTGAATAATGTTCAAAATACTAGATTATTGAAAATTTTCTTTCTTAGAAGTGAAAAAAAATCATATTATTTTATTACTTTGTCATTAAACAATTATATCGATTTATTACCTACTTTAATACAAGATTGCTACTTACAAGGATAGTAACCTGAATGTATTAACGTACAATGAACTATTTATGCTTTTATTTTGAGCTGCTTTTGAAAAATGCTTATGTGCATACATTTTTTATGCTGCAAAATATAATTTTATATTTTGTCAAAGGATCAGTTTTCAATTAAATTATGTACTTAGTTTTAATTTTGGTTTCATTTTTACTATTGTAATTGTTGACATCTTCATGAGCCATAAATTCCTTCAAGAATGTGTTGAAATTTATTGTTCTCTTGGTGGTTGGTGACCCACTTATACAAAAGCAACTATAGCTCCAAAGGGTCTTGACAATGGATGACAAAGATAAATGTAGGAAGGTCTGGTTTTATGATACAGAATTTGGGGAGAACATGAAATAAGCTTTGATTATATTTAATGATTATTTTAATTGAATGCGGTGAATGAATTATTTAAGAAAGTTAATTAGCTTCAAGAAATTAGAGGGTTTGAATTAAAGAATTTAATCTGAATATCAACTTCAGAATAATTGTGGTTTGTCTCTCTCAAAGCATATTTACCAGTGGTCTTAGAGGAAGAATAAATTTCAGGAAATAAGTTATCAGAATTTGATTAAGTGGCTAGCTGACCATGTGCTTAAAAAAAATTAAATTAATGCTAAAATGTTGTTGTATCTTTTAGTAAGGTACAATAACGAATTGTGAACTCAAGTAGTAAACTACCAAATATGGACGTCATAGAGCAAACTGGATTATTTTGTACGAGAGTGTCACTGAGAAATTAGTCTACTGCAATATACACTACCGTATAGACTCCTCGCTAATCAGTAGCGATGACTCTCATATAACAGATGAACTCAGCAGGATATTCCACTATTTTTGGAGATGAGCCAGCAGGCTGAATTATATAGGTACAGGGTGCACTTTATAGAGTTTTACAGAGGTCACCAGAAAGAAAAGACACCTTGAAGATGTGAGATACATTAGAGACATGAAAATCATAGCAGCAACTGTATGAACTTCCCATCACACATTATCACTCCAACTTTTGAAAAGTAGGGGAAGAGGAAAATGGATATATATGATTGTTCTATAAAAATCTATAGTTGGAAACTATAGATTCATGCTGTTGGCCATGAAAATTTGGGAGAGGAAGCTGTTAGCTTGAAATCAGTGTGTTATAATGGTGAATGCACTGGATTGATATTTATTAGTGTATGTAATGGCTGAATGGTTATTTGAGGTAGCATCTAGTTCAGAATGGGAGACAGAAAAACTTGAAAGATGAGTGAGTGATAAAAATATGAATTTGAATGAGGCCTTGAGAGGATTTCAACCTGGGATAATAATTTTTTTTTTTTTTTTAAAATCATTGCACCCCATGCAAGGCAGTAAATCCACTAAGACACAAGGTATTACTGAATGTGAAAGAATAAGCAAAAAAAGAAACATTAAGGAGTAAGAACAATAGAGGAGTAATCAAGAAGACAGTAGATAATGATTGACATTGCATTTAAATTTTTGAAGATCAAATTTGGCTAGAAAGCATGGAGGTGGAAGAGAGTTCCACAAGTGAGAAGTGCAAGAAAAACTGTTAAAATAGAACTTTGTTATATCAAGCCAATTCAACAGTAAATTGATGAAACTTCATTCAGTTAAGTGCCATACGTGAAATACGCTTGAGCGATCATGTCTCCAAAGCGACATGACTGGCTGGGCAGAAGATTATCCTGCAGTAGGTTGCCATTGCTTTCTGCAGTAGACTGGTTGCCAGCCAAGGCTATAGAACCCAATCTGTCCTGTTATTTAACCCATAACTGGAAGGAAGAGACGGATTAATACCTTTCCCAAGGGTATTTGCGCGTAAGTGAATGCAATGAATTCAACTGGAATTCGAACTCGGCTCCCCGATTTCTCATTCCGAGCCGATATCCACTGCACCACAACGCACATTTACAATGCTTAAATTAATAAAGTTTAGTTACAATAGAAGAAAGTTCATCAGAACAATTACCATTAAAGTATTTGGTGCAAAGGTACAGGGAAGCTACATTATGGAAGTGGGAAAGTGACCAAAGCTGAAATGATACATTAGGACCAATAACATTATTGGTTCTTCTTTGGATTTTATCAGGAATATAAGGTATATAGCCAAAGCACCAGACCATATGTGGCAGCAATATTCAAAGCATCAACAAGTGATAGATTTATTAATATGTAAGATAGATTCTGAAGAGAAAAACTTGTCGAGCACAGCACAGTGAACCAACTTCCTTAACAGCAGACCGAGCAGTGGATTCAATATAATCTTTCAACTTCATGTTAGCTTGAGGGGTGGTGTAACCAGTCACTCTCTGAAGGATTAGCCTCAGCCATATTGATGGAAAACAGAAAGAGGTCCTTTAGATGATTGATAGAGAGATTTAATTTTGTAGGCATTAAAATTAAGAAGCCATTCCCTGCAACAATTAACACCAGATTGTAGATAGTTTTTTTCAGCTGCAAATCTGACCTAATCAAATTTATCAAGAGAGGAGTAAATAGTTTTCATCAGCAAAGATACCAAGTCGAGAACTGATGCCATCAAGAAGGTCATTGATGAAAATTAAGAACAACATAGGTCAAAGGATAGAGCCTTAGGAGATATCTGTTAGTACAAAAAGATCCTAAAATGGTGGCCATTCAGGATAACTTTAATTTTGTGATTTGATAAGGACTGAATCAGTTGAAACATTTCTCCAGAAATACCATAAATTTTCAACTTATGAAGAAGACTGGCATGTCAAACTCTATTGAATGCTTTTGAAATGTCCAAAACAACAGCCCAAACTTCACCATTCTCATCTGAAGCTTGATAGACTCTTTCAGCAATAATTGTTAATACATCAGCAGTTGACTTAGAAATGAAAGCCATATTGCTTTTTTGCAAGAAGGCCCTGCTATGTGAGATGCTTAAGCAATTAAAAGTTGATTAGGACCTCTACTACCTCAAACAAGGGGTAGAAGGCTAATAGACCGATCCTTCAAAGGGTCTGATAGTTCACCAGAGTTCTCAAAGTTTGGAACAATAGAAGAGGATTTTTAACAAACAAGGAAGCAAGAGAGAGCAAGTCATTTGTTATACAGTTTAAAGAGAACAGAAGCCAGTTTGGAAGCACATTTATTAAGGAATATTACAGGGATACCATCAGGTCCATATGCTTTGTGGAGATCTATTTTAGAGATGATAGAAGAGACTATGTACAGTTCTATTTGCATATCAGTCAACAGAGATTAAGTTCTAAGTGGAAAATCAAGCAAGGATACTCCAAATGAGTTTAAGGAGAATTTATGAGCAAAGCATCGAACTTTATCAGCAGATGTTAACACCTCAAATTGATTGAAGAGAAAAGGAGTAGAAAACTTACTCTTATTTAATACATTACAGAGCTGCCAGTTGTCTTGAGATCCAAAGTTTTAGAGGCTATATAATACCTCATTCATTTGAGAACATGTTTACAGTTATGTGCATCCATAAATAGGTGCCTGTTGTCATTGGAACTGTCATGCAGGTATAACCAGAAAAAAAGTGATTCCAGCAGGCTATATCAGCTAAACAGGCTGGCGTGAACCATGGAGAAGATTGTGGTTTCATCTAGTATTTCCAAGAAGACACAAAAGCATTAATGCTGACTTTAATCCAAGAAGAAATCTCACTGGCACAATTCCCAATAAGAAGGTTAAGAATATCTATCTAAGAGAGTATCCTGAAGAAAATCACAAAGTGAATCCTAATCAGCATGCTGGCAACAGAAGGAGTTTTGAAAAGGATGTTCCTTTTTAATAGATGACTGAAATGGAATATCAACAGATATTACAGCATAATCCAAATTACCAAAAGGACAGAGTTACAAAGCTGAACAAGAGCTAGGAGAGAGGGAGGAGGAGGAGGTAAAGAACAAATCAAGTAAGAAGCATGTTAATCAGATTTATTAAGGAACTGAGTAAAAAATCATTATTTGAATAAGAGTGAACAACGAAAAAATTGAAAGTCTGAAAATCAGCAACATCAGTGATATTATGTTTAAGCCACTTGTAATGCAGATTAAAATTACTAAAAACAGAAATGTTCACATATGAATGAAGAGAGAGAGAGAGAGAAAGCCATTTCCATACTGTTAGAAATTTTATCTAATATATTGCAGTCTTGAGAAGGAGAGCAATAAGAGAAAAAGAGATAGCTAACAGAGTAATAACGAAAGATGAAAACACACGAAAGAATTATACTCTAGGGACAATTTCTTTACCATTGGAAGATAATCTCTGGTGTAAACAGCAATGCCACGCATTTGTATGCTAAAATCTTTTTGACAAAGATAGTCTGAAACAGAATTCATTGGTAACAATAAAAGCAGCAAAATTTAGAGATTCCCAGGTTTACACACCTGCAAAGAGATGGATTGAGGTTATTCTCAAAATTTACCCAGGTAGAATTGTTTTTAAAAATTTTATTTGGGTTAATTCCATTATGCAAAAATTAGGTTATTTCATTGCTGGATTTATGGCCTACATTTCACTCTGGCCTTGCTTGGGCTGAGTCATTAGGTGGGGAAGATTGTTCTGATTAGTGATCAGTGAACTATTGATTAGGGAAATGGGTGGACTCTTAATAAAACTAGACAGCCAAAACACTTTCAGTTCCATTTCTGTCTCACATTAACTGCTGTTAAATTGTATGCCATTGCTGCTATGCTTCTGATCAACACAAAGAGCTTTTAGCTATGAGACCTACAGAAAACATAACTTTATACATTCCTACTTAGGATTACTATTAGAAGTATATTATTAAAGTAATATCACTGTCTTAGGTCACTGTTCAGTCAAGTACAGGGTAATACTTACAAACTAACATTACATATTTACCCATATCAATATATATATATATATATATATATATATATATAACTGTAATAAAACTGAAGTTAAGGTTGACAATAGTGTTAGTGATTTCTTTGGAGTTTTTTCTCATATTTGTAATTTCCATCTGAGCCTCAGATACAGGAGAGAAGAGTTATAACAGTCCCACTGTAGAATTCAATTTTGCTGTACAATATACATTTTAGAAAGGAAGTCTTACCACTAGGTGATGCCATCAGAAATGCTATCATATTGTAAGAAACGTATACGAGTATACAAAAATATGGTAATGGTATTAAAGCCCTCATGATCAGAGGCCGTTGAGTTTCTATGTATTAAAGAAGGTTGCATATTGTAACCAAGAACAAAAATAAATTGTATTTCTTTAAATCTTATTAAGTCATTCGTGTCTTCTTTGTTTTTATATTAAGTTTTCAATCAATTTTGGAAAATATTCTTTAGTTTTGTGTGATGCACATTTGGTTTGAATTTGCAACATTTCAATGCTGAGCTTGAAACTTTAAGCCCTATCCTTAGTCCAATGTAGGTAAAGGAATCTCCTGTCTGTGACATTGATAAACCAGTGATCAAAATCAGTAGCTGACACACTCTCGGCCTTAGTTCTATATCTACACCAGGAATAAAAAATAAGGGTGAAAAAACACCAAAGCAATCAGATACACGCATGTTCCCACTCAGACATTGTGTTACACCTGCTGCTGTGACCAAGGGTTCTTGACCTTGAGATTACTACAATATAAGACATAGCATGTAGTAATACATTTAGTGATAAGAACAATGAACTAGTTTCAGGCATAATGTTACACACTATTATTAACTGAAATGCATATAAAATTTAAAATTTTATAACCTATTGAGTTTGCATATGGCAATATTTTCTAGAGATGTGCATTTAAAATATAAATTGATAAAAAAATAAATTTGGTCATAATTTTACAATCTGCTTATTTATTTTTATTTGAAATGTAAATTCTATTTTCAAATTTAATTTAAAATTGAAAAAAGTCTTTTGAAGTATTTAAAATAAATGACATATTTTCAGTGGATTTTTCTTGGGGGCAAAGCAAATGTTTTTAATTTTCCAACACTGAATTAAAGCTTTTTTTTTTTTTTCGTCTTTATTTGTATTTTGAGTTGATTATTTCAAAATCATTTTTTCCTAAAGTAGTTCAGATTTTTTTCTTTTTGGTATTGTCATATTGAAAGAAGTAAAAACAAAGTATATGTTTAAGGTAATGTTATTAGAAATTGTTTGCTCTGATTTTGTATTGAAATTATGCTCACACTTAAACATAGGTGAATAGAGATTGATTTTTTTATTCTTTAACTTGCATCTATGAATCTATCCTACAGCACATAAGCAAAATTAAAAATGACTCATTCAAATTATTTTCTTATTTACATTTTCAGGAGTAAAGTTTTATTACATTCAGTTTATCATGACAGTATTCTTACAAAAGAAAAATTATTGAATGTAAAAATATGTTTAGTTTTTGCAATTTGATTAAATTTAATTCTAGATTTTTTTTTAAAACTTTGCATTAACCATTGATATCCTTACTTTTCATGAACTACTTTAGGTCACCATAAAATAATTAGAGAATACAATTGTTCAGGGTGTAGATTTAACCCGGTGGTTAGGGCAACAAATATATATATATATATATGTGTGTGTGTGTGTCCTATAAAATCCATTCGAAGGAAAAATTTGTACTTTTAATCAAGGCTATAAACTTTCATTTTACTTGAAATTAGTTATCAGAGAAATGCTTCTAGCGCAATGTTTAAACAGGTAAGATAAGTTGATTTATTTTCATGAGTAGATGAGTAGGAAGATAATGAAGCTAAAACAGCCCAGCATGTCACCTTTAAAAAAAACCTTTGACTAAAATGTTTTATTATAAAAAATATGAATGAAGATAGGAATTTTAGTGGTCACAAATGTGTACATAGTAATTTCATATAAGAAATAAGTAACGTCAACCAAATAAAATGTTGATTTCAAATAGGATAAATATAATGGTTTGATTAAATCAAGTAAAATGATGTATATGGCTATAGAGAAAGCATTTGTTCTAAATTACTTATTCAAAGAGACAAACATAGGTACCGCCACTAATTTTCGATACCCAAGTTGTAAATTGAATTTTTAAAAGTGAAAAAGTTTTCTTGAAGTTTTAATTTTAGCTTAATTGAAAGCGAAATGATTGAATTTACTATTTTCAGTAAGCAAAATACTCTGGTAGATTTCAGACAGAAATTATGTTGATTGAAATCTGAAATTTTGAGATTAAAAATTATTTTTAAAAATAAAAGTATTTCTTAATCATGGATGTCTGACTTGTTGAACTTTCAAGTAGGTGATGACAGCCCTGTCATCAATCATTTAACAACTTTGGCTAAGTATGGTGTACCAGAATTGACATAAATGTATGTAACCTAAGTGAATATTTCACAAGGGGAACAACCCTTGAAACAGGTGACTTTTAGGGATATGACATTTATGGTCTACCATAAAAAAAAAAGTGTATCTGTTTTATTTCAAAAATCTTGTTGCGTGAAGATTTGTATTAATCTTTTCAATTTTTGATTGGTAAATATAGTTTTAATAACCTAATTAACCTTAACTTATTAACCTAATTGTGATGATGACTGGAAGAAATTTTACAAGATTTTTGAAACTTTATAAATTATCATAATTAAAAAATAAAAATGAAAAAAAATTCTTGTAAAAATTCATTATTCATTGAAAATATTTTTCTCTTCAGACTATATCCTTAATATATATATATTTTATACAAAAGCAATTAAAAGTTTATCTAAATAAGAAATGGCACAGTTTTATTACATTTTTATTTTCACTATTTGGAGCAGATTTTCTGAAGAGGAGCAACTGTAAGGGGGGGAAAAAATAGATGATTTAAATTCCTTAAAGAGTCCTGCATTTAACTAATAAAACAAAGTTCTGTGAAAGTGATCAATTTCTAGAAATTTCAGGAAATTGTTTGGTGGGGGATAACATGTTAAAAAGAAATAAAAATATTTTTATCAAGATTTTATAAAATTATTTATTTAAAAAATAACTTCAGTCATTTGTGAATAATTCTTGGAATTTTCATCAAAATTCAACCATTATTTGATTTTTGCAAGAATTTCTAAATTAATGTTTTCACTGGCACAAAAGTGAGTTGTGTAATATGTTTTCCATAGTAAATTCATGTAAAAATCTGGTCACTCATTAACGAAAAGAAAAAGAAGATTTTTAAGCAAAATTTCGAATGTGTTAGAAAGGATTAAGAAATGTAAAATGATGAAAAAATAGTTTGATCTTTCCTCTTGGCAAAAACATTTTTTGACAGAAAAACTTTGTTCTTTATGCTATGATGTTTTTTCAGAGAATGAATGATGGTACCTTGACTAACAGAAATAGGCAAATTTAAAATTTATATTACAGGTTTAATAAACAAATACAACTAATGACTCATCAAAAATTCTGATATATGAGGGGATGCTGAAAAGTTCTTGGTCTAACTCACTTTCTAAAGAATAACAAATATTTTATTTTACTTTTTGATTGAGCCAAATACTTTTCAGCAGTCCCTTGTAAAATAACTGAATATGAATGATTGCTCTCATATTCAATACAGCAATAATCACTCCTTTTATAGAGGTTTATATCAAAGGTCATAATTTAGTATTTTTCATTCTTTACTGAATAATTAGTACTAATTTTTAAATGGATCTTCACCTGATATTTGTTTTATATTTACAATGACTTTTTTAAAAAAAATTTTCATTACCACTATTTAAGTTCTTTTTTTTTCTAGGACAAAAGGGAACTTGTGGCTTTGAAGATGTGTACTTGCTGTTTGAAACTCCAGTTCATCTCTGCTGGCATGCAACCAAAGCCCTCATAGTTTTGGCACCCTTTTAATTTATAGAATTCTGTAGATTGCCGGAAAGTTTGCAATTTTGTTAAAACATTTTCTGCATAACTAGAAGTTACATATTAAAAATTCCAAATAAAAATAAAGAGTTTGTTTTTATTTGCTGCTGGGGTTTCTTTTGCTTTATTGCTTGAATTGATTTTGCCTTTTTTTCTGCAAACAAATTTTAATCCTAACGCACAATATCTCATTGCTTAATTTTTCTTTTGGAAAAAGGCTGGGTTTTAAACATCTACTTCATTTTCACCTTTCACTTCCATGCTGCTTGTTAACCTTAGCTGCTTTCTAATAATTTTGAGTTTGGTTTTATGACAAAAGTAAGCTGTTGTGTTAAAGACATGAGGTTCTATACTAAATTTTAGAATCATATTCTTGGTATTTCCAGTACTAGAATGGCTTTTGTGCAGGACAAAATTCTTTCCTTTCAGAAGTCAGTTTTTAGTTTTCAAAATCTACTGTACTAACATGGATAAACTGAATTATTATTTAACCTTTATGACTGTAATAATTGAGCAACAATTCTGAAGATATTTGCATAGAATCATCTTGCTCAGCTTTTATCACTGCACTCATTTTTTTTTTATGGGATATGCAATCATCAACAAAATTATTAATACAATTTAAACCTATTGCCATGCTAACCAACCTACACAATGCCAAGAACAATACCTTTATCATTACAGATCCAAAAATCTAACAGTTGGTAAATACAGAGGAGAATAGCATTTAGAAGTTGTTTCTTGCAGATTGCATTATAGAAACACTTAAATAAACTAGAGCTTTAAATATTGCCAATATTATCACTCACACCTTAATTAGAATTCACTCAAGTTGTATTTCCTTTCTCTTAAGATATTAGAAAGTTGATGACTGAGATTAAAGCCAGACTAACAAGTTTTCATTAAAAAGAAAAACTTATTTTATCTAAATTTATTTCTTCTGGTAAACATATCCATTTTCTAGTTATAATGATTATTTGAAACAGGATTTTGACTTTTGTCTTGATCATTATTTTTACTGAAGAATCTGCTGGCCAAAATATAGAGATTGAAAAACCAAAATGAGAAGAATTAGTTTCAGTAATTCATGAAATAATAACTTCCTTTTACTTCAAGAATTTAAGCAACATCAATTTTTTAAAATTAATTTTCATAATACTTGCTTTTTCTCTTGTTTAAATCTTAAAAACAATAATTATTTAAAAGATTGTGATGATGTATTTAATTGATAAAAACTGTTATGAAACAAATATAAATTGATTATTTTTATGTCGTAGGTTTATGAACTATTTCAGCTTTGTATTAAACCTGATAGTCTAAATTCCAATCTAGCTTGAGGAGGCCACATGATTCAATCACTCTAGCAATTGTTCATTGTCTTTTATCTCAAATAGCAACTGGGGCATATTTAAATTCTGTTCAGTATTGGTTTTTGCATTTGGATTATTGTCATAAGATTTTCTTCATCTGACATTTTTCTAGAAAATATAATAAAGAACACATTCTTCTCTTATCCTTAAATTCATCAAAATAACAAAAAAATAACTAAAGAGCAGTTTCATGTTTGATAAAAATCAACCCTCATTTATCTGTTAGTAATATACATCTGTTTTCTTGTTGAAGATCATGTATTAAGTGATTTAGAATTATTTGTATCTGAGGATGTGAAGTATTATTGATCATGCTATTTCTTTAGTTTTGTCTTCTACAAGTTGTCTTAAATGTGATATTTGTATAACAAGTTTCTCAGTATGTGATGACTATCATAGATATAAGTATTTCAGGAATCATTGTAATTCAGTTTTAGCTGTTGGGTTTTCTTGGTTCTTATTGTCTATTACTGAATATTATTTTTATTTACTATTTTGCTGTTTTTCTATTAGAATTATTTCCTTGTCAATTTAGTATGATTTATTTTTGACACACAGAATCATAGAGAAATAAAGGATAAATTCCTGCCTGAAATTTTTGTATGAGATCAATGTTTCTTTTCTTTAGTTTGGATATAGGACATATTTAAACTCTACTTTCAAGACCTTACATTATCAAATAATTTTAAATCAGCTTAGTAAAATGTCTTCAAAAGTATACATTTAAAACTCCCTGTAAAAACTAATAATTGGTGAAGTTTGTCATTTAAAGGTATCTTTGTAAAAAAAATGATATGGTTTATTTGACAGACTTAATTTTTATCTTATTTTTCTTCTACAGTAGTTACACAAGAGTTTCACTCTGATTTATTAAAGATTTGGAAAAGTCTTTATTTTATTACATATTTGTTTTGGAAATGTAAAACTTGAATGCTGTTTTAGTTTGTATGTGCAACTGATGAAGACTAACCTAGCGATGTTATTAAATTCTTTTCTTCTGGACTGAAGTTATAAACATACTTTATGATCTAGTAAGTTTTGATCCTTTTTTTTTTTTTCTAAAATCATTTAATAAACTTCATGCATATAACTTTTCTTTCAGAAAGCCCTAAATATTAGTATTTGGTTAAAGATTCAAGTTTAGATTTATCCATTTTGATAAGTATTGTTATATAAGCTGACATTCTATCAAGGAGCTATAATGACGGAATATTAGCAAGATTTTTACGTTTGACTCAGTTGCCAATTTCTAACCATATCACAAGTTTTCTGATGTAATTGCACAAAGTAGCAACTGGAATGGTTTGTAAATAATAGATTTCTCTGGTGAACACAGAACATCAAAGCTCTTAGTTATGGTATTTTCATCTCTTAGCTTCACCTTTTGAACTATTATTCTTTGTACACTTAGTGTTATTGACTTCATGTGCATATGAAAGCATGTATTGCATTAATGTTTCGCTTGAATACTCCTGTAAGCATTTTTGAAAGCATTGATAAAAAAGTGTAACAATTTTATGATTTCTTTTGTTCTATTTCCACATAATAAATATGTCTATCATACATTTTAACTTTTATTCTTATACAGGTCAGGTTTCAGTTTAATTCTTCATAACTCCATAAAAAAAAAAATACAGAAAAATGCATATATCTTTATTCAGGTTATGATTCACAAAGAGCCCCCCCCCCCCCAAAAAAAAAAAAAACTTGTTTGATAATTTTGTCATTCTTTTCATACAAAATGAAGAGAAATAATGCTTGCTGATTCACATAGATGTCAGTGTGTTTGAAAATTGCATGTGTGACTAGACACTATTATCTATTTTCTATGTGTGTGACTAGACACTATTATCTATTTTCTATGTGTGTGACTAGACACTATTATCTATTTTCTATGAGTGTCAAATTCACCATAATCTCTTTCCTCATTATTTTTGCTAGAAATTTCAGTTCATCTTAGTTTCTCTTAGTAAAGTTTTAAATTCTATAGACATATTTTAAGGCACATTCCTTATTGAGAGTTGTTCATATATCTAATACAGGAAATTGTATTACATAAAACAAAATGGTAGAATAATTGTATCACTATATGTATTCACAAAACTTGATCACAAATTAATCAGATGAATGAAAATACTTACCTTTTTACTTTATATCATTTAGTAAAGCTTGAAGCTTTCTTTCTCTTATATAAATATTTGTGCTCAAATTGTCAGACATTATTAGAAAAAATGTATAAATATTTAATAGATGACCCAAACTCCTTTTTGCCATTTCTGTGTCTGTTTACTACAGACAATTCTAGGCTGTTGTCCAGCAAAAAAAGCAGTCTATTTTGGTGTAAGTCTTTGATTATTTTATTCCCATCAAATTTCTGATTAAATTACAAATTTAGATAGTTATGGTATTTGATCATTTGAGTTGTGAATATTGTTCAAGCAAAATGTTATAAGTTTTTATTCTTTATGTATCTAAACAACCTCAAAATAAATGTAGTGTTATAAGGATTTTTTTAATCGTTTTTTTTCTTATTTTGATTGCTTTTTTTTATCACAATTGGTTTATGACTAAAAATGAATGTCTGCTGCTTTGGTTTAATTGAAATGGTGATGTTTTGGTTAGATGAATTACTAACAGTAAAGAATAACATCAGGAGCTTGTTCTTTATTTTAGAACCATGCTCTTTGCTTAATAGAGAATAAAAAATTGTTTATCAGAAGTGTTTCCGAGAGAAACCTAATAAAAATAATCCAAAAAAAATTGTTTCTCTCGGAAGCAGAGAAAAAAAAGAATAGAGAAAAATTAATTCCAAGGAAAATAACTTTGATATAATAATGGGATCTTTAGACTCCATCAAGTCTTCAAATCTGGTTGGCTTATTTGTACTGTACTTACAGCCCATAAAGATATAAATACTGAAGATGTTGGATTATACAGGGATGATGGTCTGATGATAGTGATGAATGCCACAAATTTTAAAATAGATAAAATTATGAAGATAATATATAGATAATTTAAAAACCTCAGTTTAAAAGTGACATATACAAATATAAAAAAAAAAGTAGATTTCCCCGATGTGACTTTAGATCTATACCAACCATATATAAAACCAAATACAAATCCTTTATATATCCACCCAAAATCTAACCATCCTCCATCCATTATTAAACATTTCCCCTAATCTATAGAATTAGTAGAAATTTAGCAAATGAAGAAGTGTTTAATAAGCATAGTAATTTTTATAATACTACCTTTTAAATATGTAAAAGAGAACATCTATCCCCGAAGATAAAATAGGAATAGGAATATATTATTTGGTATACACCCCTTTCAAGCAAATGATTAGCAGTAAATTAAAAAAAAATTCCTTGCTTTGATTAATGAACATTTTTTGAATAATAATCCATTAAATAAAATTTTCAATAAAAATACTCTTAAATTATGTTTTTGTTGTATGAATAATCTGGAAAAAATTATAAATAAATCATAATAATATTTTGAATAAAAATTTAAACCTAATTGAAAATAAGAATTATCCAATAATTAAAATTGTCATTGTAGAAACCCTATAGAAAACCCTTTGTAAAACAGGTGCCTTACAGAATCCATTGTCTATCAATTTACTGTTTCTTCTGTGAAAAACCCTAGTCATGTAAAGATTTATGTGGGTAGTACTAAGAACTCTTTGAAAAAACGATTTTATTAACATGTCTTCATTTAATAACAATAAGTACAAAAATAGAACACCCCTATCATAATATTATTGGTATCTAAAACAAACATATAGAACACCCACATTAAAGTAAAAAATTTTAAAAAAAGTTATAATATGTAAGTCTTTAAATGTCCCTTGTCTATATGAAAAACTATATATTAAGTTTCTTAATAAAAATCTATTAAATAAACATAATGAAATAAATGTCATATGTAAACATTGCAAAATATTCACCTTAGAATATGGTTAAAAAGATACTTCAAAATATTGTTTAAATATTAACTTACATATATCTAATAATTTGTTTTGTATTATGAAAGAATAATAATCAAATAGATATTAAAATTTTTAATAATTAAATAGATATTTTAAAACAGTGTATTATGATATTAAGAATTGTATTAGAATATAATAGATTTTATAAAAATAATAAAATGAATTTTAAAATTTTTAATAAATAGATATTAAAAATTTTCTTGAATTAAGAGTTTTAGGAAAAATTAGAATAAAATGCATTCTGAATCGAAATAAAAATAGTATAATTACACTCAAAGGTCTCTTTAAGTTTGATAAAAAATATAAAATGTTTTTTCTTTTCTCATTTAGAGAATGATGACATACAGAGAAAACTAAGAGAATAATTTTGTAGCAATAGTGGATACATCAACGAAAATGAAGTCTAGACAGGGGTTTTGATCAACTGACACTTTTGCTGTTAAGATTGAAAGAAGAAATCATATATTCCCAAAAAATATAAAAACTTTTTCAAATTTAAAGTGGATCTCTAATCTGATTAGTTAAACTGAACACACACAAATTTTTCTGTCTTCTCACATCCATAAATAACAAATGTATTGTTTCTTATATTCAAATAAAATCATTTTCACAATGATCTAACATTGCTTGATGACAAGGTAAAAATCTCGAAACAGAAATTTCCATGTCACAATTTGAAACTATATTAATCTTAAATAAAAAAAATAAAAAAAATTAATTATATTATGCTTTACAATATTTGTTGTATTGAGCACTTTTATAAAAAAAAAAAAGTAAATGCTGGAGAACTCGGAATTGTAAAACTGTTGGTTCTCTTCACCTGGAGATATATATATATATATATATATATATATATATATATATATATATTGCAATAAATGAAAAAGTAACTAATATGTAATTTTAATTATTGATAATTTTAAATATTTGTGATAGATTTTAGTCTCACTCCTCTCTTCAATGTTCAGTTGAGCTTGATTCTTTTGTTTCATCATGTGAGACCTTTAAAGCTTGGACACACCTTATTATTTTAATAGACTCACCTCTCCTCTCATTTACCATATGTTCCAAATGTAAGAAGAAAGTTACTCAAACAACTTTTTTTCAATAATTACTTTGTTCCACAGACTTTTCCACATGCAAACTTCTCTGGACACTAAAATCTTACTCTTCAGGCCAATAGTCAATCATTATCTATCCTCCTTATTGTCATAATTTTCACCTCTTACCACCTTTTTTTTCTTTCTATTACACACTTCATACATCATTATCATTTTAACAGTAGGGCTCTATCTTGAGTGGCTCTGGAGCTTTGTGTTGGGTGAATTTTAGTATTAAGAAAATAAAAATATGTAAGATTAGAGATTGCTTAATAGATTATATTTTCTTTCTTTTGAGGATAATAAACAGAGTGATAAGATAATGAAGCAATGAACCATTAATAATTCTGTTGATTGATTCAGCAATACAGGTATGTACATAAAATTTGGTAATAAAGACCTGTACTGTAACCATTAACTATAGATGATTTAACTTTTTGGTAAAACTAAATAATAGAAACTGTTACTGCTATTTATGGATATAAATGTAATGTGTATTATGTAATTATGTCATCTGTTGATCTTGCAAGGTTGTGAATCTGCACCCAGAGAATCTTACTTCATTTATTTAGTCAAGCAGCATATCTTATGACAACAAGAGTTCACCTTAAGGTGCTGTCCTCTGGTGTTGTAAGTGTTTGTCATATATATGCGTGTACACACACACACACACATACACATACAAGAGGATGCTGTAAAATTCTCAACCCAATCAAGAAGCCCCACTCAAATGTGCTGCTGTTTGGAGTTGGTTAAATCAAGAATTTTTCAGGGCGCTCTCTCTCTCTCACACATACAAATAGGCCCAAAGTTGATATAATGTGAAAAAAATAACTAGAAACTTGAGGAATCTATTAAGTAACTGGATAATCTATTATATTGCACAGTCGAATACATTGTACTTGCAGTGCTTATGAAATTGTATAAAACATATATAATCTAATAACTATGCTAAGATGTTTGACAAAGTATGCCAGAATGACTTGTCAGAACTGCTTGGTAAGCTTGACATATTCGGGGAAAGACATTAGAATAATCAAAAACCAATACTGGCAGCAACCCACTTGCATACAAACAGGCAAACAGTTCAACAGATATACAAAAATAGAAAGAAGTGTAAGACAAGGATGTGCCTTCTCACCAGATTTATTATGTTTAGTTTGGTTATTGTGATCAACTAATGCATTTAGTGTGTTTTGTAAAAGATCCCTTTTGTGTTCATATAACCTTTTATTTAAATTCCTCGGTTTCTCCTATGTATTCCTGATGACACTTATTACAGGTCATAGAGTAAATTCCTCCAAGTTTTAGCTTATTTTGTTTTGTAATATTTATTGTTTAAAAATAGTTGTAACAAATTTGATGTTGAGTTTAAATAAATTCTTTTCAATTATATTTGTGATAGTTGGCAGTTGGAACAATATATTTTGATTCGTTAGGTTTGTCAGGAAAGGTCTGCAAACTCTGAGTACTCTTAAATAAAATCTAATGATTATTCTAGATTTTACTTCATTGTTGTGATAAGTGTAGATATTTATGAGATCAGTTTTTATTAGTTGATTTGCAATGGACACTAATTTTTAGTCTATTGTTGATGTGTTGGAGCAAGGAAAGGTAAAGTATTGTTTGTTTTAAATTAATAAGTTGAAAACCTAAAGAACAAAATGCATCACTTGAAAACTTTTTTCTACTGTGTCAAAATTTTTTCGTAAAATTGTTTTTGATATATAAAAATTTACATATTGTTTTCTCTCATACATATAGACTATTGTGCAAATTAATTGAAACAAAACAAATAATGTCTTCACACTTCGCTGATCACATATACGTTGTTTCTTGGTGTTGTTTTTCTCTTCTAACTGCATTTTTCTTTGTTTTGGACTAATGGATCCAGTTTATTTTTTTGCCTTGATGACATGACTGACAGTTGAAAGGCTGACACCAACAACATCCGTGATCTCTCTGTAAGGCTTGCTAGTGTGTTTGTGCAGCGTTAGAATTTTCATATGTTTCCTTGGAGTAACATCCATTGCAGACAATGGCCATAGGACAAGTAATTAACTGTCGAGACAATAGTGTCTGGGTATGATAAAAATCTGATATAGTCATGGATAATGCAATATTTTTCGAGGCCAAACAAATTTCAGCATACCCCCCTGAAATTAAATTCATATTAATGCACACCAGTAAAAATGACATAATCTCAGGAAAAAATAGGAACTGATTACACCCTGTCACTCCAATGAATCTAAAACTGACCGTATGGTGAAAGAAAGAATTGTTTCAATTAATTTGCACATGGTGGTGGTGGGGGGGCGTGTGCATATATATATATATATATATATATTTCTCTCTTATCTCTCCCCCTTTCTCTCATATATATATATTTCTCACTTAGTATATATATATATATATATATATATATATATATATATATCAGCATAGCCCGGTGTTGCTCGTGCAAATCAGAAGATTTTAGTAGTAGGTGAAAAAAATCTATTTTCTTTAGTTTTGCTTAAATGAAACGTGATTTGATGTTTTGTGTGACATTGTAGAGAACATTGCATTTGTTTTTGTTTTAAAATGTTGGAATAAAAATTAATTATAAAGGCTCATTTTTTTTTTTAATAAAAAATTATTTTAGTCACATTTGACACGTGTGATTTGATTTCTGTGATGTAATCTAGCAACCATCTTAGATCTTAGATGTTTTACGGAGCAAATGTAAACAATCTGCACCATTGGCCAAAAAGTGCGAAAGGGAAAATTGCTGAATTTAAACTCAGAAAGTATGTGTCAACCCGGCTTCCTTGTAGATATGTGTCCCTAGAAAGTTTGAATAGTGTATTTTAAAAAATGTAGGCGTGCATAGGGGACAGTCACACACACTGATAAATTGCATTTTTTATATATATATATATACTAGCATCATAGCCTGGCATTGCCCGTGCAATTCAGAACATTTTAATTTCTTTAGCAGATGAAACAAATATGTTTAAATTCACTGCAGACACTCGAAATTTAATATATATATATATATATATATATATATATATATATATATGGCAATCTGTGTGTGTGTGTGTGTGTGACTGTTCCCTATGCATGCCTACAGTTTTTAATATTTTTTTTTTTAAAAATTCAGGGAAAATATTCACATTTTTTTTTGTTGACACTATGAATTTTGAAAATGTCAAAATAAAAATTAAATATAAAGGCTCATTTTTTTTTCTTTAATAAAAAAATATTTTAGTCACATTTGACAGGTGTGATTTGATTTCTGTGACGTAATTCAGCAACCATCTTAGATCTTAGACATTTTATAGAAATAAAACACCGGAATAAAAATTAAATATAAAGGCTCTTTTTTTTTTTTTTTTTTTTTTTTTTTTTAAAATATTTTTGTCATGTTCGACACGTGTGATTTGATTTCTGTGACATAATCTAGCAACCATCTTAGAACTTAGATGTTTTACGGCGCAAATGTAAACAATCTGCACCATTGGCCAAAAAGTGTGAAAGGGAAAATTACTGAACTTAAACTCAAAAAGTATGTGTCGACCTGGCTTCCTTGTAGATATGTGTCCCTAGAAAGTTTGAATGGCGTAGCTTAAAAAATGTAGGCGTGCATAGGGAACAGTCACACGCAGACTCAGAGATTGCCTTTTATATATATATATATATATATATATATATATATATATATATAAATGGCAGATTAAAAATAAATACATTATTACTTTGACTCTCTCTCTCTCTCTCTCTCTCTCTCTCTATATATATATATATATATATATATATATATATATGATTAATGTGGGGAAATGTGTCACTTAGCAGAGTTATGTCAACCTCAAAGTTTTATGATGGCACCATTTGAGGCTCTCACTCTTATTAACTATCTTGATATCGAACACTTTACAGCAAAAAAACCTACTTGACAAAATCTTTTATCAGTAAACCACTGAAAAAAATAGCAATCTTGGCACTAAGCATCATCACAACTCTCTCTCTCTCTCACACACACACACACATATATATATATATATATATATATATATATGATTAATGCAAATATATAATTTGTTACTTAACTGATTGATGTTATATTTTTTCCAGCCAACAACTTAATTTGTAAAACAAGTAATGTAATTTCTAAAATACTGTCCCTTTCTTATCTATTTATCTATTTTCTTTACTTAATTGATTTCGATTTTTTTTTATTTTTATGATAAAACGAATTTTCTTTAAGAAAAAAAGAAAGTATCTGTATTAAAACTTTTTCATTGTTTATCAAGACAAATACTTATTCAACTGGAGAGGTATGCACACAATGTGAGAAAAAGTAAGAGAAAATAGAAAAGCAGAAACAACAAGCAGAAATTGCTTCAGGCAATTATTTCTATTTTTTTAAATAAAAAAAAAATTCTTAAGATTAATTTTTTGTTTTTGTATTTAATATAGATATATTCTTTTTCATGGAAATTTGATATTCTATTAATCTGTTGAAAATAACCATCTTTTGGCATAACAAGGCATAGTGTTGTAGTAGGATTGCCATTTTCTTTTTTCTTAGAATATTAATGACAACAATTACATTTGACAACAATATTTTATTGCCTTAGCAAACTAAAGAGCATACAAAAAGTGTATATAAAGATGTCTTTATTTGCACATATGTGTGGGCAAATTTCATAGGACAGATTGAGAAACTTATATTTTGGGAAGAGTTCTTTGTTGGTTTGTCAGAATTTTTACAGATGTCTGTGTGTATTCAAGTAAACTTAAAGCAATTGTATGCTGGGGATCAAAGGATCTCTTATTGGTGAAACAAGATATGTCTTATCTCTTGGGCATCCTAGGGGTAAAGAGAAAGAAAAAAGAAAACCATGAGATTTTGCACCCTTTTCCTATATACTAATTTTTTCAACATCATTTGGGAGTCATTAACAGAAGTTCATGGATAGGCAAGTGGAGTAAACCCACAATGTCTTCCAATTAAAGCACACATTTGTTTGTGTCTATTACCGCAACAATTTATTTTACTTTCTACCAGCCTCATAGTATGCAGAATGACATATAGATATATCATTCTGCTTTATGTACAAATTTGTAAAAGGTAACAAAACGACAATTACAAAAATATTAACTGCTAAACATTTATCATTATAAAAAACAAATATGTTTCATTGTTTAATGACCCAATGAAGTCTCCTCATATTGCTATAGAAGTCCAGCTGAAGTTTTAAACTGTATCTTTCATGCAATGAAAGACAATTTTAATTTTGTATCATGGTTTTTGTGTTGTCTGTAGATTCACAGTTGTTAATTACTTTTCCAGGTTTTGCTAAATACCATTTTGTTAAATCAATTCACTGATATATTTAACTGAAGTTTACATTTGCCATGCTGTCTTCACTCTTGAAATTTGTTTAAAATTTAACTAACTCGGTATTTTTGTTTATTTACTTAAAGTAAATTTGGTCTACTTATTTTAGTAACTTTCCTGACAAAAATATTTAAGATAAACAGTTTAATATTATTTTATTATAAAAAGGTGTTATTCAAAATTTATGATAGGATTACTGATCCTATTTAATGGTATGTTGAAAAAACAATCCTTGTTCGATCACTGAAGTTAAGCAATATTGAGCCTGGTCAGTAACTTGATGGGTGACTGCTTGGGTGACTGCTCGGGAATACCTGGTACTGTAAGCTTAGATGTGCATATGATGTAATAGATAATTGCTTGGAATAGTTAATTGGAGAACCGAGTTCCAATTCCAGTTGGGGTTGTTATATTCACTTACATGAAAATAATCTTTGGAAAGGTATCAATCCATTTTTTTTCTTTCAGCTATGGGTTAATTAGTCAGACTTGTATCGCTAAAACGATTATCTCAAAACAAAAAAGTAAAAAATATTTAGATTTTGGAATTAAATAACGCCATAAGAGGTTGATATGCCACTAAATAAAAACGACCAACCAACCCATTTAATGGCTTGGAAAATTATAGTAAAAAAAAAAAAATTATTTTATGGTAAGGTTGAAAAGCAACTTACAAAATTAACTAGTGAAGTTTATTTACAAATTTCTTTTGTTGTTTATTTTTTAAAATTACGAGGAAAATGAATCCCATAATATTGCATTTTACTTTTAGTGAAAATAAAATAGTAATCAAAGTCTTTCCATTGTCCATAATCAATGGTGATATCTATTATCAGTTATTTGTTATTAGCCCTTTTGCTGTTGTTTTTACTTTTTCAGTAAACCAAAATTTATGACTTCTGTTGCTTGATCCAAAGATTAAACTTACAACCACCAGATAAATAGATGCACTTAATAACCAATATTTTTTGTTATGGATTGAATAAAGAGTTTGTATTAGAAGATTACTAAATCCCACAGATAGCTGAAATAGTTCAGAAACAACTTGTCTAAGTGTATCATAATAATTCTTCAATTCAAAAATTTTGACAGAAAATAGAAATGGCCTTTTACATTGATTAAAATTAATGAAAAATCCTTCATTTGAAAGTGCCAGATATTTAATTTAAAAGCAACATCGTTTGCAAATTGATAGTGTTTGAAATATAATGGAGGTCCTGAAATGTCCTTGGCCTGACCAAGAAGATATTCAAAAGAAGAATTCTGGTATTTGTTCAGATTTTGGGAATAGGTTGCACTGTGAATGTTCCATTACCTCTTCATTCTACTTGCCAAATGACTTTGTCTGTCTTGTACGTGATCAAGAAAACTGCAACAAGTAAAAGAAAATGTTCCTTCCTATTAATTCTCACAGAAGACAAATTCATATTTTGTTAAATGCTCTGTAAAATCTTTATAGACTTTAATGATCAGTCCACTGTGACTGATTTGTACAACAAATTATGACTTTAAAAACATTTTGAAAATAAACTAGAGATTCTATTTAACCTGGCAATATATAGGAATTATGTATGCAGTTTTTTATTTTTTATTATCTATTATTGAAAACAAATATTTGATGAAAGTAATATTTCTTTCTTTTTAGTTTAGCCATTCATGACATGGTGCAAATATTTGAATGAGTTATCAATTTATTGCATTCTTGTGTTGTAAATGCTGATTTGGTATTTGAGCCACTTGTTGCTGTCTTTAGATTTAGATATAATAACCTGAAATCCTCATGTAAAAATGTAGTAGTTTTTTGGCGGGTGGCTAACATTTTATATTTATTGCTATTTTTCTATCTTTATAGACTTGTGTCATATTGAATTGGTGAATATTTTTTTTATTACTTGTATTTACTAATTTTCATTCACTTTTATTTTGTGGTTTTGATGGTTATTTTTTTTAGGTAAAATTTGAGGTTTGGTTTATTGTTTTAGAAACAATGTTGCTTAATTTTGTTAATTAAATGAGAATGAGTTGGTATGTAACATATATAAATCATCCCAACCACTGTGTTTCATTTTTGTTACAAATTATTGTTTTCATATAAAAATTGTTCTTAGGGTTTGGACAAAAAACAAACTTTGAGCTTTAAAGTGTACCTCTTTGTGAATGTGAAAAATCATTGTCTTCATATAAAACACTCATTGGAAGTATTTTTTAAATCTTATAACTCTCCCAATTTAAAAAAAAAAAATTATGCTTAAAGTTTATTAATAATTAAATTTATTTGATCTTATTATGATTGTTGAACACAAAATATTTTGGTTTTTTCAGGTTATTTAAAAATCCAGAATGCGAGATTGAATATTCACATCATGGGAACTCTGCCTGTGGTGGTATCACTGGTGGTGGTAGCAGTAGTGGTGGTGGTGATGGTTTAGTTATTGGCAGTGGTGTTGGTGTCTTGGAACAAGAGTTGAAAAGAGCAAGCAAATATAGTGATAGTGCATCATCTTTGAGTGGTACATCTCTGAATGGTACAGACACGTCCACAGACCAATTTGAGACCTTCAGCCCAACAACAAGTCATCATGATTCCGACCATCCATCCGCATTGCTTGACAATAGAGTGTTTATATCACCTGCTCATATAAAACCCAATCCTGCTGATCACAATAACTCTCACATCATCAATTCTGAGAATGAAGATCACACAATACATACCAAGTACATTTCCAACATAGACAATGTGGACTTTTTGAATAAACACCACGAGATAGACAACTTTGTATGCATCCAAACTGAACACCCTATTGACATTGCAACTGGATATAAGTGTCCATCAGTGCGTGAGGTCATTTCCCCTGGGATTACTAGCCCCATGGAAATAGTCTCAGACCAAACCTCTGACCAGGGTTCCAGTTACCCTGTAACTCCTCCTAACAGTTTCATGGATTCCAATTTTAGTACCTACATGAAAGATTACCATTTGCCAAGTTTTAATAGTGCTGAAATGGTGCAGCGAATAAAGGAAAAGAAAGCAACACTAGATATCCATGATGACCCAGAGAGCAATGGAACAAACCCAAAAAACCATTCCTTACATTTTCCATATACTCCACAGAACAGTTCTATAGAAAGTGAATTTGATAGTGGCATTCACAAGACTCTGAGTCCAGATATCATAGATGATATTCTTGAAAAGATCAATGAGGCCAACCCACATTCAAGAGCAGCTATCAATCCAAATTATGCAAAGAGATCTAATGGGGAAAACTTGGGCTTTCTCTGCTGTTCTGATTTTGATACGTCTCTTGGAGATTCCTCTAACAATGAAAACATTACCGATGTTGCTTATTCTTTAGCCAATGAAATAATTCAGAATTCATTAGAATCCTACCCATATGTAAACAAATTAGTTGAACCTCTCAAGGCAGATGAGAAAAGATTGGCTCCTCTAGTCAAATCTCGAAGTGAGGGCAACACCATTAATTTAACTATCAAGAATGAATGCCCCAAATCTCAAAGTGATGTTGCCAACTTATCAAATGTCCTCGAGACTGAGTATGCTCGGCAGTTTGATCCCTTTAATGGAGCATTAGAATACACACATTTCTCACTCGACTTTTCAGACTACATGGCTAAACAAGGAATATCGGAGAGTGCTTCGAAAATTAGTAGCAGGTCCTATTCAGATGACATAACTCTAAGTTCAGACAGTACAAAATCTGATGATGGGCTTATAAGGAGAGATACTAGCAAAGAAAATGTTAAAACTCCAGATCATTCCAAACTGTTAGATCCCAATTCACAATCAGATGAACTCCAGCAAGTGTCTCCCAAAATTTTAATGCCTCCTGATAGTATTCTAAGCAGTATTGAAGACAACTTATCTGACCTAACCACTGTATCTCCCACAAAAAGTAATCTTGCCCCTGATGCTTCTACCAGTGATGTAGAAAGTGAGTCAATGAATGAAGAAGACAACGACTCTGACCCAGAACAAGCCGATAAGGATTTTGCTGCTGAATTGCGAGAGAAACTGAGTCAGATTGGTACAAATGACTCTCTACTTCATGGTCCGGAGAATGAAGGCATTTTCTCTCCAGAAGAGCTGAGATCTGGTATCCAGCGAATGTCCTTCACCAACACTTTGACTGATGCTCCTCCCAACCAAATTGCAAATTTCTCTGCTGAGGCCTTGCGTCAAAAACTCGAAAAGATTGCTCTCGATGAAAATGGCGCTGTGGGTGGATTGAGGGAATTTACCTATGACAGTGATTCAGATTCTGAGACCAGCCCTTCTACAACTGAAAGCAATGTCCATACTATTGAATCAGCTAACCCTTCTCCAAGACCTCTCAGTAGTGGACTGATGGAAGTGATTGAGGAAAATGAAGAGGAGGAAGAAGAAAAAGAAGAGGAGGAGAAAGAGCAGCAGCAGAAGCAACAACAGAATGAAGAAAAACGATCGCATGTGGCTTTACAAAATGTTGTTGAGGCTGAAAAACCAGCCCCAAACAGCCAGGTTCTTCTTAGACATGATGTCCCTCTAAATGAAAGTCCTTTAGTCACCGAACCAAACATTGAAGACATTAACAAACAAACCAGCCAGAGTAGTTTTAATACTTACTTGGAACCAGTTGTGCTCCGGCGACAAGGAAACAAGGAAGTATTTCACACCACAGCTGGTAGGATCAGTATTTCTATTGACAGTATCCCAGGTGATGGTGTATCCCCATTGCTCCCTGACAGAGACAGTTCTGAAGATATTGGCATCCTGGATTACAACCAGACTCACCGTGAGGTAGGAGAAATCTTGGCTCGGGCTAAAAGCGCCATATTGCGTGCCGATGCTGAGCTTATGTTGTCGTCCTCGTCCTTATGTGCTGGTGTGGATGCTTGCTTGCAGGTAATCAGCTTATTGTTTGGTCTACAAGATTTGTTTGTTCTTGCTTTTCTCTCTCAGAAATATTTAAGCTTTTCATAAACTTATGTTTTGTTTGCTAATACTTTTCTCTATCAGATTCAAGGGACACAACTCTGAATTGTCAGTACTTGTCTTAATTACTGTACAAGTTTTTCTGGCTTCATTTAATTCTTTTAGTTATTTTATGCTTAAAAAGTAATTTAGCAAATATTTAAATATTTTACTTTTTTAAATAAAATATCATTAACAAATTTTTATTTGTTCTTGACAGTTTGATTTACACACACCTGTATTTTTAGATAAGATTACCACTTGCCTAATTGTTTAATCATTAAATTGACTTTTTAGTTTTTATTGGTTTGTTTTCTGATATTTATCAATGGGAATATTGTAATATTATTATTATTCTTACATAATTATTGATAATTGGCAGATTTAATCATAAAAAAATGATTAAAAACCCACAAAGACAAGGCTGTTAGTATGGATACATTACCAAGTTATAAAAAGATAATTAAATATATAACGAGAAATGAAACAAATCATCTGCTAACCTCGGTCTTTGAGTGTAGATCATGACTCATCATGAAATGGTAGAAAATGAATAAAGGACAGTGGAGGAAGTCATAATAAAAAACAACATGAATTGGAAATTAAAAAAAAATAAACTTATTCTTTATTTCAGATACACACTGTTTACTTATGGCTGTAGAATTGCTGATTTGTTATAATAAAAAGTAGTTAAAATGAAAGAAATACAAGTCAGAAATTGATAATTGACAATAAAATTAATGCTTTATTCTGACAATAAAATGCAACAATATAAACCAGCATGTGTGTTGTTTTGCAAAAATATGCATATAGCAAAATTCATTTTGTGCAAAATACTGCAAGAAATGGCTGGCAATTCTGACTGGAAATATTTGGTTATGCGTGAATTTTTCTTGGAGGAAATCTATTCATCACAAAAACTGTAATATCTAATATACCAAAAACAGTTCTCAAATTGAGAACACTAGTTTAAGTTTTTAGTGTTTTTTATAACCTTGTTGAAAGTATCTGTCTAGAAATAAAATTAGTAACTAGAAGAATTTCTTACAAACATTGAGTTTTAAACTCAGTATATTTCTTATTCATTACCTCTAATAAATCATGATTGGTGATCTTGCTCAGTCGGTGTGTCTACATATAACAATGACAATAAAAAAAAACACATAAAGAAATAAACGACTAAGTGGGAAAATGTTTTTGTGTTACTTTTTGTTTTTTTTTAAAGTGATTATGTTAATGTAGCTATATATGTGCATAAAGGAGAGGAGATGCTGAAACTTTAAAGTTAAAAATTTAATTCTTTTTATTTATGTATGTTTGGGTATATAGTTTAGCCAATTTCATTTGACATTCATGAAAGAATATTGGTGTAAAAATCAACACTGTCTGATGACTGACAGTTTCATACTTTATGCAATCAATCTGATGATCATTTAATATGTGAAACTTCTAGTCACTCTGCAGTATTAACTTCTATACCTACATAGTTTATATTTACATGTATTCTATCCTCAGTATTAAAGCACTCTTTTCTTACAAATATAACAAATTTTAAGCAATATAAATTCATAAGTGAAACCGGTCATTAACTGAATTTTGATCTGTCAGATAAAATTTCTTACCATAATGAAGAGGTTTTCAGGAAAAAACTTGATATTTAGTTATCCAATAATATTTTAGAAAGTGGATTAGGCTAAAAACTTTTTAGTACCTCCTCATATATCATATTTGACTTCAGTGAGGAAATAGTTGCCAGCCATTCTTTGTATTTAAATCCAGATAGATAATTTCAAGTTTCCATATGCTAATATTTTAATGTAATTTAACCATGTCATGTGCAGAAAATGTGTGAAAGATGTTATTTCTTTTCTATGGGAATATAAGCATTATCATGACAACTTTTAAAGCAAAGTTTAATCTAAATATTTTGCAGAAGAATTTAATAGTTCTTTGCAAGACAACTGCACAAAATTACTAAATTTAGATTGTTAGACATGGAAAAAATTATGAAAAAACAAAATATTTTTAAAACAATTGCTGATGACATAAGTCTTATTACAAACTGCAGTTTAAGGGAAATATTAAAACCCTATTTTCATCCTATATTAATAAACAAATCTGTAAACTTTAATTTTTATTAGAACATCACATGGAGTTTAGCTTATGTATATAAACACAAGCAAAATTTCCAGTTTATTCATGACAAAATTTGTCAATTGTTTTAATATTAACTTTATTTCAGAGGAGTTTAAAAACATTTACTTTCTTTAACATCTATGAAAATTCAACATCTTTGCTAAAGGCAAAATTTTCAGACTAAATTTGTTTTAACGGAATCTTAAATGTTTCTTTTCTATAGTTGATATATTTTTTGCTTAATATATTTCAAGGAAATCACTTTTACTTCTCAATGTTGTTTTGATTCTTTGTCATATAAGTGGCTTTTCACTTGGCACTGGGGATCTTTTTAAATATTGCCAAATTATGTAGCACCTAACTTCTTTCCTTTCTGCTTGCTCAGCACTCTTTTTGCACATTGTTCAGAATTGAACTTACTTTACTTTCAGTGTGCACTAATCTCTATTTAAGTACTTAAAACCTTGAAATATATCTGAGCTAATCAGATATCAGCTGATGTATCAGAATATCCATTGTTTTTTTGTTGTTTTTTTTTTTCCTTCTCTATTTTATTTATCCTATTAGTATGAAAGTTAGTATCAAGGAAAAATGGTTACTCTAGAGTCCAATTAATAATTGCTTGCTGAAATGATTTGGACTTTAAACTTTTTGGATATTACCCAATAATTTATTTAAATTTTTGAGTCATAATATATTTGATATATTTTAATATATCAAAATATCTACTTAAAAAAGAATATTGTTTTAAATTCAGTCGCAAATATTTATGGTTCTTAGAAATTATAAAAAAACAAAATGAATAGATTTAATTTTAACTAAACTATCCGAGTTTTTATGTTTTCTCCCCATAAATACTGCAGTTTGTTTTATATTCGTTTATCATTCTAAGAGCAAGAACAAGCAAGTCTCAAGGGTTCTTTTTTGTACTAAATGCCATGCTGTTTTTCTTTTTAGTTTTTTTTTAGTAGATTTTGTTTGCTCTCATGTTCCCTATTATCTATTTTGGTTTATTATTCTCTTGTGGTGGGTTTGCTCCCTTTTTCTACTAATATTATTTTTCACACCCTCCTTGCTCATGCTAAAAGCAAAAAAAAAAAAAAACTTTTTGCAATTCACCAACTTCTTACCCTGTAGTATATAAATGTACATAATACATTTCATCTTTTTCTTGAATTCTCCAAGCACTTATCAGCATTAAGAGCCTTTACTTTTCACCTAATTCTTCCTGTTACTGATTCTCTTTTGACAGATGTTGTCTGTATATCATTTTCTTTCATGTCATACACATGAATTTTTAATACATCTGGTTTTATTATGCTTTGTTTCCTTTGATTACTGAAAAAAAAAAAGAATTACAGTTTTACACTACAGTTGTGATACCTTAGAACATTTTAAAAACTCTAAGACATTTTATTTCAGTTTTGTTTTGTTTCAGAATGAATGGACAACAACTTTATTTCACAAATTTTACTCATCAAGTGAATTTGTAGGCATTGACGGTAGATTTATTTGTAGAATAGCAATGAGAAATATTTAATTTTTCTTTCTTTTTTTTTTATACAAGGCTGGTTAGTTAATGTAATCTCATGTGTGAGATTATGGAAAAGCTGAATATTTTCTTCTTTATTATGCACTCTTCATAGAAACAATCATGTGTCAGCTTTTGGTGACTCAAAATATTTATGTATTTTATGTATTTGAACACTTTCAAATATTTCATTTGTATTTAATTTATTTTGATAATAAAATATTTGAAAAAATAGAAAATATTTTAAATTCATAGTTAGAAAAAAAAATGATATTATTGTATTAAAAATTGGCACAAGGCTTGAAAATATTAAAGCTGGTCTACAGGTTGCATTACCTGCTGTGTAAAAAGTAAAATCTCAAAAGATTTTCATTTTTGTCAACAATTACCAACATGGAATTATTCATTAACAAAACAAAAAGGAAAAGAAAACAAGAACATGCATTAAGATCTTTTATATTAAATTGCTACTTGCATTTATTGGTTTGTGTTTCATACACACTGTTTTTATGCTTTAGTATGTTATATATATATATATATATATATATATATATATATATATAATGAACAGAAGTAAAGAAGTGCCTTGAGGAAGGCATTAATAAATGGTGGCTCATGATAGGGCTAAAAGCAAATAAGAATACAAGTAAAAAGGATATATATACACACACACACAGTGCAAAAAGTGAATAATTCAGGAAGAGTCCAAATCAAGAGAAGTTAATGTTTATGACATTCTTCTCCCTCTATTTTTTTAAATTTTTTATTTTCTGGATATAGTGATTATTTTCTTTGACGAATGTCTTAGTATCACTGAATCTTTTGGAATCAGTATAGAATGTTAATTATCAGAGTCCGAGGGCGCTGGCAAATGTATTTCAGGGTTACTCAATGGTTTAGAATAGACATCAGACTCAGATTTCTCTACTTCTGTAGTGCTCTTTTCTATAAAAGTATCTTGTTCCCTAATTGTTGTTTCTCCCTTATTGTATTTGTTCTCAACTAGAGCCAAGTCATGCATAGATACAGTAGACTCATGTCCGTTATTTAATCTTACATGGGCATATTGGGATTGACTTCTAACAGATGAATCTCGTCAACTAAAGGTTCATACTTGTTAGCATGGACATTATGTTATAAGAGAACAGGACCAATGGTTGCTAGTCAAGTGGGCAAGAAATGACCAGTATGTGACCAGCATTGATATGAAAATATTCTTTCATGGAGTCTAGTGTTTGTTGCAATACAGTGTAGAAATTTTATTGCATGCAGTACTGTGAGTAAAACAATTTTCCACTGAGATTCTTGTAGATTTCTCAAAGCCAAGCCCAGTGTGATGTGCTTCCAAATAATTTTATTGTTTTATTGACACTGACCATTCTCTTGGGGGTTGTAAGAGGTTGACTCTTAGCTATACCCAAATTACTGAAGTACTCATGCTATTACTTAGGTAGAAATGAGGAACCCTTGTCAAATGTAGGAAGGAATCCTGAACATGGTGAAAATTTGAGTTAAACATTTAATTACTACACCAGTTATATTATTGCGACAAGCAAAAGGAAACCAAGAGTACTCATCTATTTCTGTTAACATCATATATCAGTTCTGTGAATTAGAAGGAAGACATCCTTAAAATCTGTTCTGATTTTTTCTATTGGTTGTGTAACCTTTATAATGCTAATTTTTTCAGCTTTGTAGAAATGTGGTTTCTGTCTGGGATAGTGCATGCTTTTTTTATATCTTCCATAGAATTAGGTAGATTCCTGACTTTGACAAAGTGGGCTAACCTGGTTATATAAGAGTGACAATGACTATGGAACTCATATACCTTTTTTTGTATAGGATATTGCCACAATGAGCTCTTGAGGGTGTATCAGCAAGTATATCTTTTCCTGGTCTATAAGTAATTTCATAATTATAGCTCTCCAGTTCCATTCTCTATCAATAGATCTTGTCATTTTAAAAATTTTTCCAGGTCTCTCAGTATTAAACATGAAATTCACTGTCTGTCTGTAACAGTGGTAAAGTGTTAATCAGATAAGTAATGAGCCCACCTTTTTACAGTTTCTGCAATAGCTGAAATCTCTATTTCTACCAAAACATAATTTAATTCAGTTGGCATTAATGATTATGAGCAGAAAGTCAATGGACAGCTGGCCTGATTCAAAGCAGCAGCAGTTACCATATCAGAAGCATCCATCTTGACTACTGGGGGATGTTTTTCTTAATGTGAAGTTAAGCACTTTTGATTTCTTTAAGTTTTCGAAACGTTTCCATGGACTTGTGGTTTAAAGGGAATGGTTCAACCATAATTAAGAGTTTGATCTTACTGAAAACTTTCATATCCATTAGGAAAAACAAGAAAACAAAGCAAGGACACTGCAAAGGGCAGCTTTATTGTTAGAGATAGGTAATTCTTTAAGAGGGCATAATTGGTCAGCATCAAGTTTAAGTATCCCATGAGATATGGCATCTCTAAGAAAATTAATAGAAGTTGTTGATAGGGCTGACTTTTTCATTGGAAATAAGATTATTTCATTTTGCTACCTCAAGAAATTTTGAGAAATTGTCATCATGCTCCTTCTGAGTCTTGTCAGCTACAATTATGTTATCTACATGCAAGTTATTCCTCATAATAGTGTCGTCCATTATGCATTGGAAGCAAGATACTCCATTGGTGACCCCAAATGAAATTTAGTAAAACTTATAATTTGCCATTAGCTTCAAACGTGCTGTACAATTTGTCTTCCCCTTGAATGGGTATTTGGTAATATGTCCTCTTTAAATCCACAGAAGAAGAAATCTTATATTTAGAGATTTCCAAAGCCAGATCATCCATCCATGGTAGGGAGTAAACATTGGGTTGAGTGAATCTATTAATAGTTCTACTATAGTCCACAACTAATCTCTTTTTATGCCATTCATTATGAACAATGAAAATTTGTGCTCACTAAGGAAATGTGCATTCCTCAATTATTCCATTTCTTAGCATTTTTATGAAATTCTGTTTTAATAAAGTGTTTATTGGCAGTTCCAAATTGCCTAAATTTTGTATAAATAGACTTACAGTTATGGTCAAGATTTGAAAATAATGGAGGTATATCTACCATCACAGATGAGCTACAAGCAGTTAAACTCAAAATAGGATTTTCCTTATTTTTTTCTACTCGCCTAAATGTTTGAGAAATATCATTTAAGAAAATTTGTACACTCCAGTAGAAATTGAACTGTGTCTCTCAAGGTAGAGGGAGCTACCGTTTAGCCCAGTATGCATTAACTGGCTTGGCTATGCAGAACATTCAGTAAGCTGAGTCCAAATTTCATGTTTCTAAACTATTTTTTTTTATTAAGATATCTTGAACATTCATATTTATACTGTTGAATAAATAAACATAGTGCCTATTAAAATATAAGTATCCACTAAAAACAATAACGTTTAAAGTGTTAAAAATCTGATTAATAAAAAAAATCCATTCTATATATATATATATATAGAGAGAGAGAGTGTGTATCCTAATTTAAATACTTTTTAAGAGTATTTAAAATAGAATACGGATAGCTTTTTAATGTACATGAAAAATAACATTTTTTATTTAGTTACCCATTTACAGCCTGTTTTATGTTTATCAATTTTTCAAGATTATATTTCAGTTGCTTTGTAATCAAACTGATTATAACTTCAATTTCAGTCACATTATTCAATAAAAGCTGTTAGTTTGACAAACATAAAGATGAAATAATTTTCACATTTTGATGGTTTGCTATTCTTACATGCTATTTTGGCAAATTTTAAGATAAATAATATAAGGAACATTTTGGTTTTGTCAAAAATAGATTTAACAAATTGTCACATCATTTGAGAAGACAAATTCTTTATTGGACAAAAATTTGTTACACTGACTTGACCATAGTGTAGATTTATCACATATTTTTCAGTTTGTCAATATTTCTTTCATATATAGGCTTGGCAACAAATGTGCCAAATACACAAGATCTTCAATTCATAAGTAATATTCCAAAAGGAATGTGCTTTCTGTCATAATAAATTTTCAGCACTTTAAAATAGATAATAATGGAAAAATAATTATTTCATTATAACTAGATCTGGATTTGTAAATTTCACAATGAAAAATGAAACTTGTAGTAACATTTAGAGCTAGAATTCCAAATTAGGTTAATCTACTTAATACCATTGAATGGTTGTGGGTTTGACTTCAATTGCTGTTATGATTTATATTTTTCAAATTTGGTGTATATTTGATTGGGATCAAATACAAATTGGAATCCAACAGAATAATAGGATAAAGAAAAAAAATAGGTCATGTTTATAACTTTAACATGTTTTGCTTTTATTGAAGTTTCGTCTGAAAATGAGATAAGGACAAAAAAAATTCTGGTATATTTTTGTGTTTGATTATCATTGCTTAAGCAAACTTCATATGCATTTGATTTCTCAAGCAGTGTTTGTGTGTATAATTTATGTGTATATGTATTATAATTCTATATGGAATTCAGATAATAAATGTATATTTATATATATGTATGTAGTAGACATTTTTTATTTTGGTAGTTGTTTCCACATGTTGATTTAGGGACATTTTTACATATTGTACCTTTGTTATAACCACTGGTCTATTAGAAAGTAAATTCTATTTATTTTTTTTAATGTGTCACTTGTTGAAGGATTCATGAAGTAAAGAAAACAACTTTCTTAAGATTATTAAAAACAGAAAGCAGAGACTGAATTTGATATGCCAAATTTTATTTATGGATGCTCAGTACTTATGAACTTTTAGTGATATAAGCAAATCTGACTGCCAATTGGGATCAACTGCTGTAGAGTATCACTTTGTAAATACAACAGTTGTTGATGTCTTTCTCTCTGGTATAACTTTGTTGATCAAGGTAATATACAATTTTCAGAAATACATATATTGTGGACATCTAAGCTCAGAGAATATCTTTTCAGTTTTATGCTGATTCTTATGTGATTTAATGAGTAGAATCACATGGTGTCAGTTAAAATTAATTTTGAGCAATATTAATAATAGTGTTAGGATCCTCAAAAAAACCTACATATACAAAACTTTTTAAGGTTCTCTTAAATTTTTATAACTTTAAGATACTGCACTGTAATTGCTATAATAGAGGACTCCTCTTTACCATCTCCTACGTACTTGTTAAATAGTAGCAGTGTAAACTGTTCAAACTGAACAACAAAACTTCAGGAGTCATGGAAGGCATAAGAACCTGTTAAAATAAATCAATAAGATTTATTGGTAAGGTAAGACAGCAGGTAAGAAATATACAAATATATATATATATATATATATATATATATATATATATATATATATATATATATATAGTATATCGAGGCAGCAAGTAATTTTCTAAACATATGCTGTTAAATATAAGAGACAATAAATGTCTATTATGTTTATTCATGAGCCGTTCTAAACGTCGTATTTTTGCTTTAATTTCAGTTGAAAATAAAGACAAAAATTCTCCAACATTTGGATAGTAAAACCAATATATGTACTATGTTTTTTTTTATTAGTTTAGTGCTTGTTGGCTTATTATAATAACCCAACAAGCACTAAACTAAATTCTCTACAAAAAACCAATGTAATGTACCAATTTACATGCCCATTCAGAGATTGCATCTCTGATACTAATCAAAAACCTAGTACATATATTGGTTTTACCACAACTACGCTCTCCCGTAGACTTACATGTCATCTTTCTGATTAGAGTACTATTAAACAACATTTCTCTGAAAAACATAAACATTTTGGTCAACAATATGGTGATCCTTACTCATACACACAGTAAGAGGAACCTGCAGATATTGGAGGCCATGTACATCAAATCTAAACAACCAACACTCAATAAAATCAACTTTAAAACCGGAAATAACATATTACATTGCATTTGACTACATGGTTTTGTTGTCATTTCGCGCTATCACGCAGTGTGATGTCATAAAACCACATCGCAAATTTAAGAACTGCGTTTATTATTTTTGGTAACTATTGCCATTGCCAAGCGGAGTTTTATGTCAACACAAAATAAAATTGTCGGTGATGGTGAATGTTATAATATTTCAGTTTAAACAACCTCTCTGAAGATGGCTCATGTGAGCTGAAAGCTTAGAAGAAAATCAATAAATAATTATCCAAATGTTGGAGAATTTTTGTCTTTATTTTTAACTGAAATTAAAGCAAAAATATGACGTTTAGAACGGCTCATGATTAAACATAATAGACATTTATTGTTTCTTATATTTAACAGCATATGTTTAGAATATATATATATATATATATATATATATACACACTGAAAGATTTGAAATAAATTCTGTGAACAAAACTTTTCTTTAAGGGTGTTGTCAAGAATAAAATACAGTAATATAAATGTCTTTATTATTACATATTTCCAAATGTTTCAACAAATTTTAGAAAGGAGGAAGATTCTTGTGCATTTATTGAAGTTCTTGTCTTTTTGAAAGTCTACACAATTGTTTGTGTTTGTAAATTTACAAACCTTGATTCATGTAAAAATTTACAAATATTGATAAGTTTTCCAAAGTTGTATCATTCTAACCTTTCAATTTCTATTTTCATTGCCACCTTTTTCTTCCCATCTGTTTTTAGGGTTCTTCTGTTATATTGGAATCTTGTATTAGTTTTGATGAAGGTGTAGTATGCATATTAAGTGTCATATGTTACTAATTTATAGTATTTCTACTTAGCATACAAAAAAGATATATCTGGAATAGGAGTGTATGAATGGATTACTAAAAAAACTTGTATGAAATCATAATCAGTATATAATCATGCTAGGTTTTATATTTTTTCTTTTGAAATTTATAAATCCCTTCAGGAATGTTATTCTTTATAAGGCTTGGAAAAGGTATTCTAAATATTGAATATTTAACCTCAGTAGGCTAAAGTTTTATTGTAATAGATGCTGCTTTAATTCAAATGTTTTCTTTAATTTGACATTTCATTACCTCTTTCATTGATCAAATTCAAATCCTTAAATTTATGAATGTTTGCTTGTAATGTCTTTTAGTTATTTCTAATTTGACATAAAAATCATGTATAATTTGAATGAAACATGTGATAAAAAAAGAGAAAAAAGTTAATTTATTCCATTATTTTAGTCAAACAGCTCACTTGCTCATTAATATCTGATTTAAATAATCGTATGAAACTGTTTCTTTTTATACAAACAGAATTAAATAAAAACTGACAAGTTTTCAAGTCATAAAAATTGTAAGCAGATAAAATGTATATCAGAGAAAAGTTAATTTCTTTTTATATGTAAGATTAATTTGTCTCGCTATCAGATGTTTTAAAATACTCCTACTTTTTTAGAATAATAATTAAAATAGTTTTGTAGCTTAACATTTTATATACTAAAAGAACAATCCATTAAAAATAAACTGGAGTTTTTCATTCAAATCTTTTATTCTATAAACGAGAGACAATGTGTCTATTCTAAGGGAGGTAACCTGTACGCGATTGCAAGTTAATCAACTTTATTTATGTCCCTTACATCATTTGGCTTTATGTGCGTATTTGTGTAATTTGATTGGCCTTTTTCTTAAAAATATTTACTGCAAAATAAAACATTTTCGCATAAGTCCAAGATTGTTTTTATTTTATTTTAATAAGAGAGAATTTATAAAAAAGAGACAACAAATATTTTCGAAAAGTCTGTGAAATAATTATAGACAGAAAAGAACGAAGGATATCTATTGTCTTTGTTCCCCAGGACAAACTTGAATTTATAAGTTAATTAATGTCTGATATGATTTCAAAATTGAAAACGAAAAAAATCTTTCATATACACTAATAGTGTAGTGAATGGATCATACTATGAAATGGTGATATTAGATTATCAGTTCAGTCTTTCGTGCTAGGTTAATTACTAATTGTAGTGTTAATTCCTCAATTTATTACAAGGAGAAAATGTCAATCTGCAAAGATAACCTCTTTTGAAAAATTACCAGCTCTGAAAACTTTGAAAATATGCTGGGCTTTGTATGTTTTTTATTAATATGTGATTGTGCAAATCATAAAAATGTTTATTTACTCATTTTAATATTTGCATGGAATTAAACTACTACAAATCTCTAACTTCTGTGTAATCACAGAACAGTAAGTAGTTCATGCTTAACTGCTAGAACTTCAGTGCAAAGCGATATATTATGTCTATTACTCTCTCTACTTCTGGGATACAATTAATGGATACTTTAGTATACAAAAGACTTGTTCAACATCATTAAAGGTCATTCTGATGAATAGTTAAAGCAAGAATTTCCTCTTTTCACATAAGTGCTATTTTTTTTTTGCCTGTTTGCAGTTTTTAAACATTCTATATTTTGCAAGCAGAGAAATGTGATTTATATTTTGAAAATTGTCATTTCTACTTGAATTCCCCAATCCTAAACTGAAGCCAATTATTTTCTTTGATTTGACGAAAAAAATACTAATGTCTTTGGCTTCACCTTCTTCAAGATTGAGATAGTTTCATCTTGTAATTTCTTTGATGTTCTTGTCATTTATAAAGTTTGAATTCTTAATAAAGACAGTTTGCTATTCATTAAGTCTAATTATCACTTTGTATTAATTACTATAACACTTAATACTATGCAGTATTAAGTGTTGAAAGCTATCCTAATAATTAACATGTTATGTAATTACAGCTTTAACTGCACTAGTTACTCAATAATCAATTAGTAATGTTCACTCTTTATTAGTTTCTGTACATTAAGTCACTTCTCTTTTGATATTTTTTATAGACCTTTCTGTGATAAGTATATACAAATAACATTGAGTAAATGTTGTATGTAGTAGGCTTTTTAGTTGGTTGCAATAAAGAGAAAACTAAAAACCAGAACAAAATACCTTTTTCATTGATGGATCAGTTTAATAATTGATTATTTATTTTTTTACAAGTACATATTTCTTACTGATGAAAATATTTTTATTGTATAGTTTGAACTTCCTGCAGCAATTTATATCACTTGATTACCTTAGATTTATGTATTTATCTTCATTTATCATTCAAAATGTTTCATCTCTTACAGTAATGAACTTTATCAGCCTGTTACTTAAAATGAAAATATAACTTTATCATTGCAAGTTCATTGCTCTAATAAAAGTTCCAAGTGCATATTAATAATAATTCATAATCATTATAGAAAAATACACGAGTTACACAGTTGAACCAATAATATCTATAAATATGTTTTTATATCAGAAGTAATACTATTAAATTGCATAATGAATATAATTTTTAATTAATACAATTGCTAATGATTGACATTAAATATTAATAAATACAGGTGTAAAAAGTTTTTTTAATTTTTTTTAATAATAAGCATTGTTGGTACAAATACATAGCAAATGATTGTCTTGCCAAGCTTAAATGGTTGGCAAAGATGTTGAAGCCAACCTTAAGTGTGTGCATGTTTGTATCAAGTAACCAGAACACACCTAAATTATTTGTCTATAAATAGTGATTGGCTGTACTAAAGCCATAAAATTTCATTATAAGAACAGTTCACTCCCTTAAGTGTGATCACTGAATATATAGGGGGGAAAGTGCTCCATGCCTTTGTTTGGATATTATTTCTGAGATTTTTTTCCTCAGGTTAATAAAAATAATCTTTTAACAGATTTTCCTTTTTTATAATTATTACAAATACTTGTTGCTGAAAAAGAATTATATATTTGGTTAGAAATATTCTCTTGGGAGGAAGGAAATAATTAGCCTACTGACATTATTTTTCAAATTGATTTTAGATTCCCAACCTAATAAAAAAAAATGTTTAAGCAAAGTTTTAGTAATTGAATTAAAGTTTAAAAATTGAATTGCTTTTTTTCTTTAGATATGTGTTTGTAACATTGAAAGTCAGTAATTTAAGAACTTTTTTAATGAAGATTCTAATTAACCACTTTGGAAAGGCTGACATTATACCTTACAAAAAAATTCTTTGTCCTTACTCTTATTCTGATAGTGAATTAAATGATGAGACAATCTATACATAAAAGCATTGAAACAATGATTGTTTTGTAGTAGATGGTTAGTGGCTGATTTTACACATATGATGTTGTATAATGACATAAGAATATTACCAAGATAAAAATGGATTTTCTTTTTTCACTGAAATTTTATAAAAAAAATTTTGTCTAGAAACAAAAATATAAGCAAATAAAGCATCTCTGTTTGTACTGGTGAATGAGTTCTTCTATTTGAAAATGGATAAATTATGTTTGGGGATTTTAAAGTCCTGAAATTATTTATAATACTTTTCTTAATGTCAACACAATAGTATTTTGTTTCTGCTCTATTTATTATCTTTAGTATTTTCTGTTCTATTTGTAACGACTATACTAAATTTTAATTGGACAGAAAATAATGCTAGCCATCAAAGTTTTACACTAATAAGAGACTATAACTTGAATAATTTTTTAACAATGCCAAATATTTTTCTTTGAATTTTTTTTCTTACAATTGAGTAACTGTAAATTAGGAATATGTTTGCTTGTCTAAATTAAATAATCAAATATAATAAAATATATGGTAGAAGTATATGAAGCATTGAAATGCCTTCAGCTTTTCTCAGCTGCACACTTTTTTCTTCAGACTTTTTAGTAAAATTTGAATTATAGCAACAAATAATGGCTGTGATTAACTGAAAGTTTTTTTTTCTTTTTCAAGAAAATACCAGAAATATAGTCTTCAAACAGCTCTGTTTGGCTGTTTCTATGTTACCTTTCTTACTAGACGCTTTATTAAAAGAATTATTTTTTTTTATGGCTTAATACTAATTGATGTCCCTGGAAACTAATTTATATAAATGATTGTGATAACATTCAGTTACACAAAAATGTTTTGGTTGCTAACAAGAAGGTGTAAGGGACCAAGATAAAAAAATAAACAACAAAAAAGAATAGAGATTTCCATATAACTGTAGATATTCAGGTGACAAACACTGCGTTTGTATCTATAATGATAATAGTTCATTGATTTTTACAATAATTTCACTGACTGAAGTTTATATAAAATTGAAAAAAATTCAAACCAATGTCAGATGGCTTGAAGCAGATGAATTTAGCTTTATACTTCAAAAGTGTCTATGTGGCAGGGTTAGGCTTATGGATTATTTTTGACCTCATGACCCTTTTTGCACAGACAAAACATCACAAGCCACTTGCTATTTCATTGCTATTTCCATGGTATGTGTTTTGGCACACCATATTCCTTGGTTCCACCAGTTTTGACTTGGAACTGCCATGCCACATACACAAAGATTCCCTTTATATTCCATTAGTGAAGTAAGTTCTACTTGGACAGCTTCTTCCCAAGAATATGGAACATGCTATCCAACCACTACAATCTTAACTTCTTTGAGTCTAGGGTTAACCATTATCTTTCTTACATAGCTTCATAAACTGCATTTCTTGTATTCTCTTATACACATACAATAGCATATAGTAATGCTGTACCTTAAGTAGCACTTGGGCCTAGTATTCAGTTAACATTAGTACAAAATATATATAAAATATTCCCTTAATGTTGAAAAATATTTTTATCTTTTTCATTTAGTCATCCTCTCTACTATAATTAATACTGTTGTGTATTTGTGTGTGTATATATTTCCCTCCTGTAGAGAGAGACAATAGTGAGGCAACTTTGGCTCAGTTCATTTTTTTTACTACCAGTTATTAAACTTTACAAGTTAAAAGCTCTTGCCATGTGTTTGCTCTTTAACAGTGCTTTATTTTATTTTTTTTGCAATAATTATGTTCTCGAGTACTGAAGAATATGTATATCCTCTCTATTATTGTTATGTTGCCAAGTATAAATGAATAACTCAACAACATAATCAGAATATAAGTTGTATTCCGCGGAAAGACGGTTAGTATGTACAGAAGGGATTAGTAATATTTACAATAGAAAGATACAAGAGTCCAATCCGTCGTAAGACGTGTGTATATGTGATTACTTCCGGTACGCCACCGGAAGTGTGACTAACTCTTCACTGACTCGCACTGACTCTTCAGTAACTCATTAGAGACTACGACTCTCCTGTAGAGAATCCACCATTGCTATATATAGCAATGGGAACAGTCCATTTGTAGTCAAATAGGAGCGGCGCCCTAACAATTATAATAAAGACCATTGTGTGTGTGTTATATAAACGTAGAATATTTGCGATTTTTGTCAGGTAAATTCCAATAGGGACAAACTCAAAAGAGATTCAATATATATATATATATATATATATATATATATATATATAATTTCCCTCCTGTCATACTTAGAGGTTTGGATTATTATTTTTTTTCTCTTGTCTTACTGTAAGATACTCAATAGTAGGTTCATAGTATATATGCTGTTGTCATTTTAGACAGTATATCTATGTAAAAATTTTGCCTTAAGTTTTGATGGCACGGATCCATTCGTATCTAATAAAATATTTTAATAAATGCAAAATAATTTAATTTACAATTGACTTAAAACCAAAACCCAGCTTAGTAAAGTTCAATGTTTTCCACTTAGTAGTATCAAAATCTTTCACTATGCTTTGCACATAACAAGGTTTCTCATAAAAACTTATTCAATGACTGTGTTGAAAGAATATTGTTCAGATTATTTTGTTTAAGTTTTAAGTGCCAATGCTCAGTATTTGTTATTTCTTATCTGTATTCACTGTAGTCTACTTTGTATTGACTGACTACCTGATGTGTACTGACATTGCCAAGAACAGTAATGTGCTGTTTTATTCATGAAGCTTTTAATAAAGCTGTTTTTGTTTCTTACAAACTGAGATTTCTTACTCTTCAAAAATGGTTTTTACTACAAGTTTCTTTCATTCATTTCATTTTATTTTATTTAGAATTTTACAAAAACCTCCATTTAAGTCTGTACAAAAACTCACTCTCCGCCTCATTGTTTTAAGCATTTTTTTCTACTCACTTGTGTTTTGTATGTGATAAATGAAAAAAGAAATCTAACTGGGCTTCCTACCAAAAATGATCTATTTTAATGTGGTAAGTAGAATGCTGCTTTTAAAAAAAAAAAAAAAAAAGAAAGAAATCAATATTCTAGAATATCATTGATTTCAGTGTGACGCCAGGAATAAATCAGGCACTGAGTGGCAGAGTGAATAAATTCTGAAATTCTAATTTAAAAATATTGAGTTTCCAAATGGACTTTAAAGAATATTTTAGCTTAAATTTCTTGATATTTAATTAAATATTTCCTCTTGTATTATTTGTCATAATGGAAAAGGAACGAGTTTATCTTTTAAAAAAATGCTAGTGATATAATTTATATGATGTGGCTATGAATCTTTGTATACACAAGCTATTTGAGTAACCCATGATATTACAGGTAGAATTTATTTTAAAAATACTTTTCATTCATTCTAATAATTACGTATATGATGGTGGTTTAACAAGTTTGTAGTTTGACACAGTAATTAGCTTTTGATCTGAATTTTTTCAGTATATAATGTTTGATCTGTGTGATTTAGGGAGAAATATAGGATTAAGTGCATTGACAAAGAAGGAGATTGTTTACAAAAATAAATATTTCCTGTGTAAAATAAATGCTTTGTGGTGTGGGGTCTTATTGATATAACAGCATAATTTGGTATGTGTGTGGGGGGGATTGAAGCAGTAATCCTCATTCTCTCTCTCCGATATAAATTCCGTTTGAACTTGGGATATTTAGGCATGGTTTCAGATTTTCTTATTGACTTTACTGCTACTTCAGCAGTTCTTTCCTTAACTTTAATTATTTTCGATTCTCACAGACTAAATATTGAGTTGTCTGGAAAGTTCATGCTGATTTTTAAATGAAATTAAAACACAAAATAAATTGGTGCTGTTAAGTATTTATTCAACTAAATATGAACTATTTTCATTATTCACATTCTTCAGACTGTTTACATGGCAATAAAGATGACGACTACCTCATCTCAGAAGTATAAACAAATAATGAACCATTTTGTTGTACAATCTTTCTTCATTTTTCCTTCAACTTAAAGATTCCATCTGCTCAGAATTTTGGTGGTTTTTTCGGAAAATAATTCATTAAGGTAATGTTTTTTATGTCATCCAGTGAATGGAAATTTTTACCATTGAGATTATTTTACAAGGACCCAAATAAATAAAAGATCTGAAGGAGCAATGTTTGGTGAATATGACCGGTTGGATAACACATCCCCAGCCAAGCTGCAGCAATTTTTGCCAGGTTGCCAAAGAAACATGACATCTGGTATTATTTCTGATGGAAAACATCACTTTTCCTGTTTGCCAATTCTGAGCATTTTTTTTTTTTTTTTTTTTTTTTGAATTGCTATCTTTTAATTCATCCAGTTGTGAGCAGAATCAACTGACTGGTTACTTGGCAGAAGCACATAGTACAGGAGACTTTTTCAATTCCACCAGATGCACAGCATGATTTTCTTAGGATGAAGACCTGATTTTGGGATGGCTAATCCAAGAGTCTTTTTTTTTTTTTTTTTTTTTCAGAACATTGTTGTAAATGATCCATTTCTCTTCACTAATTGCTCAGGGATGCTTGATTTTGGTAAAGTTAGTGTTTCTGCCAATTCCCATGTATAATGCAGGTTACTCACAATCAATTTCTTGATGTAATCATCATCTGTGTGTGTGTGTGTGGGGGGTTGCCTGAGCTTTGTTAATCAATAAGGCTACAATCACCAACTCTAAACTAAGCAAACCACTTTGTACTGTTCTGTCTGAATTTTTGTTGCTTGCAAAGCATTTTTGCCTTTACAGTAATAAAAAAAAGCATCAAGTATCTAGAATGCACGTTATAATCTTCCATTTTCATAGGGATGCAAAATTGCCACATGTTAAGTAATTTTAAACTTTCTCTCTCAAAAGCTAGTTTGAAGTGAGCTCTAATGGGAAATGTAAGCATATTACATCTGTCGATAAATTTGATGTGCTCTCAGGTGTTGGAATATGAATGACTAAAAATCAGCATGAACTTTCCAGACAACCCAATATTTCTGTATAAGCTACAGAAAAATGTTCATGTTTTTAAGTGCTGATACTTTTATTCTACTTTCTTTCTGTTACTCAATCTGTATATTGTGCATCAAACATCAGAAAAAAGGGATTGTCATTGGTCAGGAATTAAAGCAAATATCACTGACAGAATAAGTCAATTACATGTATTTAATGTATATCAAAGATTTTTATGCAGGTTATACTTTCTTTCTCTTCTTTTCTCTTCTCAAAAAGATGCTTTTTTGAAATTTCTGATTTAAATATCATGAAGTTTAGTTTTCATCATTGTCATTGTTATTACCATTATACTGAAAAGCATTTCAGAAATAAGTTTTCAACTTAACCTGTGCAAAATTTGGAAGTATAACATTTTACCTTCTATTTTGGGTTGAAAAAACTTTTTTCTCCTCTCTATTATTTTTGTAAAAGTTTTCGAATTATGCAAAGTGGAACCTTTGTGCAATATTTCAGAATTTTAAATTAACAGTTGAAATGACATGGTGGTCATTCTCAGTTGTCATGTTAAACTGTCGATAATCTTTATAATTCTTGTATTCATAATTCAGAAGATATGAATGATGGTGAAAAATTACTTTTATTTATAAAATATGATATATATTATTTTTTATATTAAGATATTATAAGTCTATTATTAAAGATATTTGGGGGAAATGCACATACACACAACTGCAGTTGAGATCACTGTCATTATAAACTCCATGATCTCCTTTCATTAACTGCATAATGTATGCTTTACCAGAGCTACACTGTTTTTTTTTTTTCAGAAATAATCTTGAGTAAATGTTAAAAATAATGCTCAACAAAAACAACAGCCATTGAATTTGTTTTCAAACTATCATGCTAGAATAACTGAAAGGCAAATGCACAAAACTTGGTTGATGAATATTTAAAGATTATTATTATATTGATTTAGTTTTCTGCTCTAAAAATCTCAAATATTACTTTTTGACTTTTTGGTAGTATTTATAAATCAAGAAATATTTTTTGTAAGATAAGTTGACATGATATAAAACAAATTCCTTAATTTTTTGTGACATGGTCATATCTTGTTGAAGATTGTCATCATTTGCAATAACAGTGCATTGAAAATGGTAATTGCTTAAAATTGAAAAAGAAATCTCTTTTTTCTCGTCTCCAATTCTCTTTTCTCTTTTCTTTTTTCTTTTTTTAAAGTTCAAACCAGTGTTGGTGCTAATCACATGACTATCTCTTTAAGCTCTCCTTAAAATTTTCTATTGTCATTGGTCCTATGTTGCTATAGAAACAATATTGTCAGTTTCAATTATTTGCCTGAATCCAGACAAAATCCTCTGATTACCATTACTTCAGTTCATTTGATATTTGTACTCTGTGAATATTGAAGATTTTACAAGTGCTTAAATACACCCTTATCTCATCTGTCAGAAAGGACAGTATCTTATATACATTTTAACCTGTAATTTTTTTATATTTAAACACTTGATTCACAGCAAACATTACTCCTTTTATAAAGTATTTAGAATTTAAAGAAACTTCTACTTATCAGTAAGAGACAGTTGAAATTTCTAAAGCACATAGTGAAGAAGGTGGGTTTGGAAAATCTGATACTCACAGGAGAGATTGATGGCAAGAGGGACAGAAGAAAACCATGCATAGCATCCTTACTGAGCTTGAGTAAATGGATGGTGTAACAGGGTTTAGAAAAAAAAAATTATTAAAATCTACAAGGGATAAGAATTTATGGAGAGCCATGATTGCCCATGTCCTAATGGACATAACGTATGAAGAAAATTCAAGACCACATATGTAACATACAAATACAGGCTCTAACATAGAAGAGAGATGTTTACCTTCTAGAAATACATTTTTTTTATGCAGGAAAGAGCTCTTTGATAATGTGGCCATCATATAAAAAGAAAAGTAACAATAATGTCCATTGTGGTGCAATGGATATTGACTTGGAACAAGAAATCAGGGAGCCAAGTTCAAATTCCAGTTGAATTATTTGCATTCACTTACACACAAATACCCTTGGGAAAGGTATTAATCTACCTCTTCCCTCCAGTTATAGGTAAAATAATAGGACAGATTGGGTTCTGTAGCCTTGGCTGGCAACCAGTCTACCACAGAAAGCAATAGCAACCTACTGCAGGATAATCTGCCCAGTCAGTCATGTCTATTTTGAGACATGATTGCCTAAAGCATGTATCACGTATGGCACTTAACTGACTGAACAATGTTGCTGTTGAGGAAATTTGGCAACATATTCTCTCTCTCTCTTTCTTTCTGTGTAAAAGAAATGAATGCAAATAAACCCACCATTCTATCTCTAATGAGCCTGCTATCAGGCCCACTAACAGCCTTACCCTCCTGTCTAGGAAGTGGCTGTAGTGGCTTGTGAAATATAGAGAATGTAGTTGAAGTATAAAAAGTAAGAGGAGGCTTCATCACTTGTGTGAGGATGGCCAGCAGCCCAAGTCATCACCTTGTATTTTGGCAACCTGCCTGCTTTTCAGTTGTACTACACCATTGTTCATACTGCAATTGATACCCACTCAGGAGAAGAAGGGATAAAACGAGTGTGTTGTATATACATAAATAAATAAAGACAGTGAATAATAGGACTTTGGAATGGTTGCAATGATGATTATATTTCTGTAAATGTTTGGAAGACAAAAAAAAAGAAACATATATACATATGTGCTTGTGGTGTTGAGGAGGGGTGTCATCTCAGAATAGAAAGGTATAAGTATTCAGTTTTTATAGTGATGAAGAGAGTGAAACAGAAAGGATAAGGATTATGTATAGAAAAGAAAGGGAGTAGGCAAAAAATGTAAAGGAAGCCTGTAGAGAAGGAAAATGATGAGGAGGTTGAAGAAAAAGTAGAAAAATAAAGATAGACATATAGGTAAGGAGAGATAATCATGGAGTAGGAGAACGAATGTGTGTAAGGGGGGGGGGTGACACAAAAGTGTTACTGCTAAGCAAAGTTTAAAAGAAATTTGACAAGTTTTGAATAGCATGTTCTGTTGGGATTACCTCTCAAGAATAATTGATTTCCTTACATGAAATGGCCTTTAATGGAATCCATGTGGTATGTGAACTAAATGATTTTTCACCTATTCTATAAATATAAACAAAATTAGAAATAATGTTTGAATATTACAATCTTGAATTATGAATGACTGAAACAGAAAAGTTAGGAGACCTGTCAACAGACAAGGTTTACATGATAGTGTTGTATAATTCTGTTTTTATTTTCTTTGTTGAGATATGTATTAGTCATCCACATACAAGTCTGTTTTGCTGTATCACAACTCATCAGTGTGGCAAGACAAACACACACACACATTTTTGTTGAACAAACTTTTTCTTGTCTTTTCACCTAAAGTTTATATACTTGGAATGTTTTTGATGTCTGTTTAAATAAAATTACTGATTCTATTTCTGAATTTTTTGTCTTCTGAAGTAAGTTTAAAGTTTCTTCTTTTAGTTTTATCTATCAACTATTTTAATCAAGTAAAAAAAAATATTCAAAGTATACCCAAATTTACCCATTCCAAATCTTCTTATATAAATTTGGTGCATGATCAAAAAAATAGAAGTATTTTTAGTACAATTATTCTTCACATTGTTACATATTTACAAAAGTTTTTTGTTTATTCCCAATCAAATTGTTATATGAACTACTATTGCTATACTTACTATTCAGTGTTTACAATATCAGAAAACTTTTTGTGGTTATTTTGGTTTTCGAAAGTATGGGAATCCAGTTTTTCTTTTTTCATCATATATTGTGATTCATCCAGTTGCAGTTACTTGTACTTGTTAGATACTTTGTATCTCAGCTTCACTTGCCTTCACAGCTTTTATAAAGTACTTCTTCTTCTTCTATGTGCCATGTCCTTTCAGAACGTAGGTGATCATGGCTTTCCATGTCTCCCTGTCCCTGGTGGCTCTTAGCATGCTTTCTCCTGTTGCACCATGCAACCCTCGTTCCATCATCCACCTGATCAGGTCCTTCAAATATGTTATTCGCTGCTTTCCCCTGTCTCTTTTCCCCTCTATCTGGCCTGTTAGTATCAGGTTCTCCAAGCCCTCCTTCCTCATTGCCTGTCCCAGGAAATTTAGCTGTCTCTTCCTGATGCGCAGTATTAATTTCCTTTTCGTTTCCATCCTTTCCAAAACCTCGTCATTGCTCACATGCTTGGTTCATGATATCTGCAGCATCCTTCTGTAGAACCACATTTCAGCTGCTTCAAGTTTTTCCTTCATCTTCAAGGATATTGTCCAACATTCACTGCCATATTGAAGAACCGACATCACATAACAATCAGTACTCTCCTCTTTGTTTCTTGCGAAATTGTTCTGTTTCTTAATGCTTCCTTCGCCATGCCAATTCGCCTTCGGATCGCCATGGCTTCACTTGCATTAAATTCCAAACATCAAGTCAAGGCTTCAAAGTTAGAGTAATTTTACTTAAAATATTTCTTAAGAGTTTGAAGTATGCATCTTTATGCTGATATGAAAGGAACCAGTTGTCTTTCATTGAAGAGTGGACACATAGTATATTAAGAAAGTTTTACATGGCTTATTTCTTCTGTGTTTCATTTATAGTATCCAACTGTATTTTTAATCTGTTTTCAGTATTTGTTATTGTGCACATATCAATTGCCTGTTGCTAAAGAGAAAAAAAAAATGAAATCCTGAAAAGAGGTGATAGTTGTATCCCTTAGATTCATGTGTTCTCTCTTGTTACCTCTGTTTAGAGACTTTGTAATATCAGTGAATTGTTATTATTTATAGTTGACAAGTTTTTAGCTTAGATTTTCCAACTTTGATAGAAAATTATGAAGTTTTTTAAAAAAATATTCCTAACATTGTAATTTAATTAATAATTGCCATGTTGGTTTGTACTTTATTATTTGTTTTTCTTTTCTTAAAATGTTCTAACTTGAAAAAAAAAATCAAATTTGAAATTGGTAGAAAAAAATATTAAATTATTTTAATAATATAATTCTTAAATATTTGTATTTATTATTGACTAAGTTTTGTACATTTCACAGTATTTATTTTCAATTGATGCCCTGTCAGTTTTGAAGATTGATCAAAGAAAGCAATTAAACCTTGATCTGATATTGTATATTTTAAAGTATGGAAATTAATGAAGCCAGTGTTTTAGTTTACAGTATTGTTCCCAAGAAATAGACATTTGATTGGAGCTCATGTTGATGCACACCAAGTTCATATTGTCTATGATGATCCTGGGTACAGGGGGTATCATGAGCAAGGAGGGCCATGTCATGCAATCCTATTTTGTACTGCATGGCCTCAGGGTTAGTTCCATTGCCTACACTGAGGTACTGAATAGATGGCCAAATATGTCTCCCAGCAGGATACATAGTCCAGGAGTAGTGACTGAGAATGTTTTATGATGATGTCACTTTGAGTACATGCTCTTCTTGCTCACTATGGCATCATTGTGAGTGTGACCAACAAGTAACCCCCACAATACCATAGAGTCACTGAATGTCATAATGAATAAGAAACATCCAATCCATGTAGGCAGCTGCTTCCAACATTGTATTGAAATTGCCCTCAAGGTTGAGAGCAGTTTTATTGTTTAATATTCCTTTGTTTTTCTAACTTGAACAAGTGAACAAATTTTTGAAAAAAAAATGATTTTTTCCTGTTGAATATTTCTTTTTCTCTTTATATTGTAATCTGTGCTTAATTACCTGCTGCTCTCTCTCTCTATCTCTCTCTCTCTCTCTCTCATATACATGCACACACACACACACACACACACACACAATGGGAAAATTACAATCAACACTGCTTGGTGATTGCCTGTTTCATGCCTCAAATGATCTTCAAACAATGTTTTGAAAACTGCTTGATGTGTTGATTTTCCTATATCCAAACTGCCTAGATTTGCAAATGCTCTATTTTCAATATTGTGTATTCTTCCTGTATAAAGATAGCAAATTTTAACATATGTAACTATTCAGTATTGTGAATTTTCATGAAGATATACATTCAAGTTTTCAGCTCATTGATATGTTTATATGTTTCATTTGTTACTCATTCTGCTTAGTATTGATCGAATCAGCTTAAAATTTAATGTAGATTAGACTTAATTGATTTTTACTTTGAAGTTTTTTTTTACCTACAGTTGCCAAGCCAATTTGGTGATATTTAAAAAAAAAAAAAAGATATATATATATATTGCTAATTACCAAACTATCATTACTACTATATATTCACATCTACAAATACAAATGTGATTTGTATTAACTTGGTTTTTAACATTCAGTTTCTTTCTTCAAAAAAGAATTGAATAAACTAATAACACTTTGATTTGTTAAATTTAATTTATGAAACAAAAGTTGAGATTATTGGGATTTTGCTACCAAATATTAAAATGTATTTTCTATTAATATGGTAAGGATTATGTGATGTTCAATTTTATTATCTCTCACTAAAGGTGTATTAAGTTCATGGTCATACAAATATATAGGGTGCGATGGATTAATTGTCGTCTAAATGCCACAAAAAATGAAAATAACACTGACATCTCATTTTAACAGATTTATTTACTGAAGTTACACAAAAATATTTTGAAATACTAAAGAGTAAATCTATATTTTGAAATACTAAAGAGTAAAATCACCATTGGCTTCAACCATGGCCTACTGACGACTTCAGAATCTCCTGCATTTCTTCTGGATGGTCTCTGTGTTTAAGTTGGTGAATACAGCCACAATCTTTACCTTCAGTTCATCTTAGGCATTTTGTTGGTCTCTTGCTTGACTGCAATGCACACATAAGCAGTCTGGGGAGATAGGTGGCCAGAATGTAAGGGGGTGCTGTGGTTGCAGAGATTGTCTCGCAGCCATGAGTTGGCTCTCCTGCTTGTGTGGTATGGTGCTGAGGTATGCTTCCAGATATAGGGTCTTCTAGCAGCCACTCTCTTGACTCGGGGGCTGCACTACTTCCTCAAGATACTTGATGTAGGTCTCTGTGTTACATATGAGACCCTCACCATCAAATTCAGGAGTGAGTTTTCCAAGAGGCTGTACCTTCATTAGATTCATTCAACTCTTTCTGAATACTCTGCAGTCTCTTTAAATTGACACACAAATTCTCTGAAATGTTTGTATTGGAGCTTCCAGTGTGACTGCCAAGTAGTACAGCATGTTGTTTCCAAATTTATAGTGGAGTGAATTGTGTTATGGTGGTCTTTTTCTCACGGACAATGCCCAATTGAACCTATTATACAGTACAGTCAACAAAATAAAAAGCAGAAAATAGGCATATGCAAAATGAAAAATATAAAATGGTGACAATTTACCTATTGAACCCCCCCCTCTCTCTCTTTACACGCACATACACACACACACACATTATATATATTAGTAAAAATTATAAATTGTTTGGAAGAAGTACCTCTTATAAATAAGTAAAAAATGTTTCATATATTGTTCAATGTAAAAATAAACACTGGTTGTTTTTTTTATCATTTAAATCAGTTTGTTTAAAAAATAAAGAAAATCCCCAGTTCATATCAATTTGAAACATTGCTTTAGCTTACATATCCATTTATTGAGGCCAAGTTCTTCACCTGTTTAATTATCTAAAATAAAACAAAAACATTGTATTTAGTTTTACAAGGGAATGCAAGCATTAAAAAAAATATTGCCCTATTTAAATCTGGTTATTCCAATAGTGGAAATCTTTGTTGAGAGGGGAACATTTTTATTTTTTAAAAAATGTCGTATAAACTGATTGAGAGAGATTTTTCTGTTCATTTATTTACTTTGAATGTTGACTTTATTTGGTTTCATATCCAAAGTTCTTGAGGTAGTGAAAACTTTTAAAGAATGATATAAAAACAATTAGAATTGGCAGCTGTAACTTGCTTTTCTATATAAGCGACTGGATAGATAAAAAAAAATTTGACCAAGATAATTATAAAGTCTTGTGAAATTTTCTGTTATTTCTTAGAAACATTGTCCTCGTTTGTGTTATATTTTGTTGGTATTATTTTGTTTGTCAGTAAGTCTGGCATAAAGATGAAAAAAATAAACATTGACTTTACACAAGAAATATGTTTCAACATAATTGTCTGCTTCCTTGTCAGTGTAAACACAACACATTTTTATTAGTCACACAGATTGAACATTATACAGTGTAAATTTCTGATCAACATATATGATCCACACTTGGTAAAATAATATAGTTACATTCAATTGGAAATCTCTGATCAGTATTGACAATTATTCATCCAGTTATCATTAAGCACTTGGTTTTACCTGAATTTTTTTCTTCTTTCTTTCTACTTCCTATTATCAGGTGTGTGAAAATATTTTGTCTTCCTATTATCAGGTGTGTGAAAATATTTTTTTAATTTACATTTTTTTTTTTTGAGAAGAAAATATTTCCAATATTCTTCTAATTGGAACCATAAACTTTGTGTGTGCATGCACACACACACATACACTGGGTGCAATGGTTAAATTGTTGTCTAAATCATGCAAAAATGTAAATTGCACTGATATCTTATTCTAACAGATATATTTAAATTACACAAAAATATCTTGAAATACTACAGTTAGTTTATTCAATAAAATTGCCATTGGTTTCAACCACAGCTTCCAGACGATTTTAGAATCCCTTGCAATCCCTTTGTTTAGGTTGGTGAATACTGCCATAATCCTTGCCTTCAGTTCATCTATGATGTTACAAGAAGTTTTGTTGGTCTTTTGCTCAATTGTTCCCAACATGTAATAAACAAGGGGGGTTGCAGTCTGGGGAGTTAGGTGGCCAGATGTAAGGGTTGATGTAGTTGTAGAAATTGTCTAGCAGCCATGACTGGGTTGTCCTACTTATGTGACATGGTGCAGAATTCTGTTGCCAGATATAGGATTTTTCATCAACCACCATCTTAACCCAGGGAAGCATTTCTTCCTCAAGGCACTTGATGTAGGCCTTCATGTTGAGTCTGAGGCCCTATAAGAAAATAAATGAATGCATGTTGTCATCATCACCAGTGATCACTCCAAACACCATGATGTTGACTGGAAATTTAGTTTTCATCACTCCCAGTATCTCCTTTGGGGATGCAGCATATCCTCAGATTGACACCCAAATACTCTTAAGTGTCGTATTGGAGCTTTAGGTGAAATGCCATGCAGTACAGCATGCCATTTCCAAATTTCTGGTAGAGTGAATTGCGTCGTGGTGCTCTTTTTCTCACAGAATGTGCCCAACTGACCCTACTTATATTGTGCAGTTGACAAATTCAAAAACAGTGCACATGCACAAAATTAAAAAGATAGAATGGTGACAGTTTATCCATCGCACCTTATAAATACAGACAAAACTGATGTTATCAACAAGAAAGGATAATTTTATTTTGGCATATTTTTTTCCATCTACCACAAGAAAAAGCATGAAATAGACTTTTTCTTTTGCATCACATGAAAAGTTGATAATTTAGTTTTATAGCTTCAGCTGTTTACCTTTCTCTTTCTCCCTTACTGCTTATATGGCCTTTTCTTTCCTACATGTTTTCTTTTGATGACTATAAATCTACATTTGTATAGAGCATTTGAATTGATCAGTAACCCATTATTTGCAATCTCATCACAATTATTCTGTGACTAGAAATTTTCAGCAAACTGTATTTATTCCTTCTTATATAATATTGTCTTATGCTTTTGCAGATCTAGTATAAATGTTATCTTTATATAAGCAGTTTATTACATATAATATGCTGATTATTATAACCTGATTGCCATCAAAGTCAGTAGGTTATGCTGTGTTGATGTCTGACTGTGCTATCAAATACCGTTTGCTTTTATGTCTTCCTGACTTAAATTTTATAGTCAAAGACTTCAAGAACTCCTCATATGAACTGAAGAAATATTTTATCCATTAAAATGTTATTGAAGAAATACATTTTTTTTTCAATTGTTTCATCTATTCAAGTTGTCAGTATTTGCTTCAGTCTTTTTTACCAGAGCCATTGTAAAAATTGATGAGTGCACCATTGGCTTTCAAATAGATGGGACAGTTATTCTTTCTTGGAGAAAAATCTACCCTCTCCCACATCTTTATTCCAATCACCCCTTTTATTAAATATTCTGAAAATTTCCGTCTGTTTCTTAAATTTTGGCTGTGAATGTTCAAAGTATTTTGTTACTGATAATTTCTTTAAAAAATCCAGTCACCCCCTCTTATTCCAACCACCTTGAAAATGAAGTGCATGTCTATAAAATATTATTTTAAACTTGTAATGGTATTTTTATAAATGAATTAAGTCTTTCATGTGTTTTGCTTAGATGTTTTAATGCCTAAATTAAAATTCTTTCATTTGTTGCAATATTTGCATTATAGTATCATTACTCTATAAGGTAACTGATTGTAAGCCAATTTCAGTACAAGGGCAAATTCATATTGTTGTATCATGGAGGAATGACAATACACAGATATAAGTAGTAAATCATTTATTCTCAGTAGATACAGTAGTACATGTCCGTGTAGGGTGGCAACAACTAGTGAGCTGAGTAGACAGCGACCATGCTAACCGTCAGTTGCCGACTCCACTCTAGCTACTCGATATTAGTCCTTTATATATTGTGAACTGTATGTCATGTGTTTGAGCTACGTCACAACCCATATAATACATTTAATTTATAAAACTGACCTGACAATTCTTGTTCCATAGGAGGTGCACAAGCAAATATGTTGACATGTGTTATGTGGCTGCACAGTCTCTTCACTAATAAGAAGAAAACTGGAAGCAGCAGAAATGGGGTTCTACAGAAGGATCTTGAAAATTCAAATTGAAAATACAAAGTGAGTAAGCTGAAGGAAATTTTAAAGTAAATGACAACAGAAAGAACACTTCTTCTCAGCATCAGGAAAGAGCTTAAATTCATTGGACACATGAGTAATGCAGGCTTAGAAAATTTGACCCTCACAGAACATACTGAAAGTAAGATAGATAGGGGAAGGTCATATGCCACTTTCCTTAAATGGATGACAGCCACAAGGGATAAGAAGAGTCTTGGTTTCCTATGTCCTAATTGCACATACAATAAGATTATAGGTGTCTTATTTATAGGGATGGTTGTTTTGAAGGACCATTTCCTAAATGCTTTTCTTGTTTTAACTCTTTTTATGGATTTTTTACTAAGTTTTGCACTGTCCATCATGAAAGTAATAAAAAATAATTTTTTGCATATTTTTTTGTGCATATTTTATTGGTTGCATTTTCTTCAACATTAATAATAATAATAATAATAATAATAATAATGATGGTTTTTGGTGCTAGATTCAGATATGTTGATTAAACTGATCCTCATCTCTTTTCTTTCGCATCCTCGTAAATTTAAGCAAATTCACTTGCACTAAGTGAAGAATTGAAATTTAACAGGTTTAAATAATTTTTTCTGGGTTGTCTTAAAAATATTCTGTTAAAAACTATTGTTTTATACTTGGTATTCTAAATCTTTGGTTTCTTTCTTATTTGGGCATTATTTAAAATATTTATATCTACACATTGTTATATGAAATGACAAAAATAACATCAATGTTTATCATAAAAAAAAAAACCATTATTGCTTAACTTTGATATTGCAGTCTTTTTGTACAAATTTGCACAAGGTAAATTTTCATGTGGCAGACAATTAACCATGTTCATTTCCCTATTGATTATACCATTATAATGTCTTTACCATTTTTACTGCAGTCTGACACTTTCATTTCTTTTGTTACCTTATATTAATTGTATATTGTCTGTTATTTTAGGGTTTCTTTTTACATTTACTGTCATATTTCAACTTTGCTTCCCACCCAAGAAGAATACTTCTTTTCATTTGTTCACCTTGCCTAAACTGATGATAATTTGATTACCAATAATTCTTTTCTCATGATTATATTAAACACTCCCCAACGTCTGTTTTTGGTTTTCTTTAATAACCACTCATCATCATTCCCATCTGTCAAAACTCCATATTCAATCATTACATCCCTATTTTTTTCTCTCTCTCTCTCTCTTTTTTTTATTTATTTATTTTTTTTTTTTGTGACTTCATTTTTTACTTTTTTTTTTACTTTTGGCATGCCTGATGCCATATTGTTTGCTGTCTTTTGGAGTGTGTTCAAACAGAAGTTTTCCTTGGGATTTTTGCATGATAAATACTAATATTTTCAAAAGAAATTATAACCAATCTAATAATTACTGTTTTAAAAAATCTATTGCATTGAAATTATGCTTAATGTAAATTTTCAAAGGCATGAACAGATTTCTTTGTGAAATAATTAGGAAAAATATACTAATGAATTCTCATAAAAGCAGAAAATATCTTTTGAAACTTATTTTGACCCACTGTTAGATTAAACTAAATGAACATGGAAACAAGGGATCATCTTTTTTACAAAGACCTTCTCCATGTTTTATACTGAGTTCTCTACTACAGGGATTTTTCTCTGCATCTTTGATCAGATGAACAGTGTTCAGTGTTTTATATAGAAGTTACATTATTATTATAATAATACACATTTAAACTTTCTTACATAATATGTTCATTTTATGTATCAGTACATATTGGTACTTTCTTTCCTAAATTTATATGACATTCATAAGTATACTTTTAGTACTTTGCATGCAAATGCATGACATGAGTAATTTTTACTTTCTAGTTATCTAAAATATACGCATAATTCTGTGTTCATAAGCTTATTCTATTAGAAGACATTGCCAAAATATGGTAATACTTTGATATATCTGTGCATCCAAAACAAGTTTGTCTGTGCATTGATAAATTAAATGATAGAAAAAGAATTGATTTTATGGAAAAAAAAAATTATTTTTCAGTCTTTTTGTCAATGCATTTAGACCAATGCTTCTCTATTAATCATATGCATTGAACATTATAAAATACAAATTCTGGGTTAAAATTCAGCCATGTTAAACTACAGATTTATTTGATCCAATCAAAGATACATTTTCTCAGAGATTCTGCAAGTTATTTGTATTAAAAAATAAATATTTTTTCCTTGTCATTTAAGTAACCTAATATCTATTACACACACACACACACAATGAAGGTTACATTTTGCCAGATTTTAGGAAGCAGGTTGTACTATGAACTTTCATTAACCCCCTGAGATATCAATATCTTGTTTAAAATTGGGTATATTTTTAGGAAAAGAGAGCTTAATATTGAAGATAGAGCATTTATAGATATTGACAGTGTGGACATAGGAATCAACACTGCATTGTGACGACCAGCTTCACTGTTCATTGCAATCTTCAGACCAAACTTGAAACTGACAGTCACCATGCAATGTTGATTCCTATGTTCACACACGTGCACGCACGCACACACACACTCTCTGTGTGTGTGTATATATATATATATATATATATATATATATATATATATAGAGACATCCACCATCAAAGCTGATTTTATCTTGTGTTGGCATAAAAAATGTTGCTATATAACAATAACAGTCACCGAATGGCAGTCATAGAACCGCTTTACAAATTATTTACAAACTGTCATCGTTGCAGAGCCATGTTTTATGTCAACACAAGATAAAATCAGCTTTGATGGTGGATGTCTTTATGTTAATGTCCCTGTAACCTTTCTGAAGATGGCTCATGTGAGCCGAAAGCTTAGAACCAGCATAGTAAAAAAAAATATTCAAATGTTGGACAATTTTTGTCTTTATTTTCACCTGAAATTGAAGCCAAAATATGATATTTAGAATGGCTCATGATTAAATATAATAGACATTCATTGTTATATCTAACAATATATGTTTAGAAAATTATCTGCTTCTTCGATACACTAAACATATATATACACATACACACAGAGGATTACTTTCAGACCTATTCACTATGACAAAAGGAATTTAGACTTTCAGTTAGAATCTAATCTGAATTACCCCCACCACCACCAAGTAAAAAAAAAAATTTAAGGTAATCTGTATCAAATCTTTTGATTTAGGCAGTATGGTGAATTGGTGATATGTGATACTCTGCATGAAACTTTAGCTTAATTTACTTTAAAAAATATACAGCTTCGTTCAAATTCTATTTTAATTAAGAGATATCCAACTATTCGTATTCGCTCATATTTATTAACTGGATGTGGCTATGTTACTAGAATATAAAAACTGATTGAATTTCTGTATCTGTCTCATCTGCATATTTGTAAGCATATCTATTTACTTATTTAAAATTGTTTATGCAATAATTGTAATTATCAGATTTTAATTTTTAGATATTCTTGCCAGTTAGTAAACTAGTTGTATTTATTTTCAACTTTGTCCTCAAGAATATAAATTTTTAAAGAAAGAAAAGAAATAAGCATATCAATTTCAGTTGATAAAATTCTAGATGTTTAATGGAAGTAAAGAATAATACAGATTTGTTTTCACTAGACAATTATTTGAAAGTTAGCTCTATTAACAAGCAAGCAGAATATAATAAAACTACTGTCATTCTCCTTATATGATCACTCATAATCCTTAATGTTATCTGTCAGGTGATTTTTGTTTTCTTTGTTATATCCCAGGAAGGAATAACAGGGAAAAGAATAGTGTAAGAATAATACTTAACACTGAAGATAGATTAGAAGAGATTTCTTATACAACAGTACAATAAACCAATAGACGTACAAGAACAATCAACGTATAGTAACAGGAATAGCAATCAAGTAGAAAAAGGTCTCCACCTATGACGTATGCTCAAGTATGCCCCTAGTCACAGTCTTTTATAGACTAGACCATATCCATTAAGGGGTAGGATAGGAAGTTCCTCTACAACACTTTATAAATTGAAGATTTGATCTATGTTATCAAAATTTTGGACAGGTATTTTATTTTACATTTTATTCTAATTCCTGTTGTCAGTGTTAAATAGATATACGATTAAAGATGGAAAAATTTATTCTGTTTGAATAGCCATGTCATCTACTGGATATACAGGGGTGCAAAAGTAGATATGGAATCAGGAAAAACAAAACGTAAAGCATATTGATTATACAAATATAGATTATTCGTTCTGACCTGGCGTCTTGGCTTTAATCACTTTCCCATCGCTGTAAAGTTGCTTCTCTGTACCTTTTCTATGAATACTTTCATCATAATTGTTCAGATAAGCTCTTCACTATGGTACCTAGACTTTATGAATTTAAGTGCAGTATTAGATGTGTGTCGTGGTGCAGTGGATATCGGCTCGGAACGAGAAATCGGGAAGCCGAGTTTGCATTCCAGTCATTCACTTATGCGCAAATACCCTTGGTAAAGGTATTAATCCGTCTCTTCCATCCAGTTATGGGTTAAATAATAGGACAGATTGGGTTCTGTAGCCTTGGTCGGCAACCAGTCTACCGCAGAAAGCAATGGCATCCTACTGCGGGATAATCTTCTGCCCAGTCAGTCATGTCTCTTTCGGGACATGATCGCCCAAGCGTGTATCACGTATGGCACTTAACTGACTGATTAGATTGACAACAAGGTCTCATCAGTTTACAGTTGATTTAGCTAAGTTTTAACCGTAAGTTCTTTGTTAATAGTTTTTTTTTTCTTGCACTTCCTGACTTGTGGAATACTGTTCTGGGGTAGTTAATACCCCTATATCCATGGACAATATGGATTCGTCTGGTTTATATAATGCCAGGCATTTCTACCTTCAAGCAGAGGAGTACACTTGTAGTTTAACTACTCACAGTGAACACAGGACTCTTTCACCTTATAATTGTGATCCCTAAAACAGGACCACAACAAATACTCTCACAGCCACCTTGCTTTCCAGCCAACTTTAATCTTCAAAAATTTTTAGTAGATGTCAATTATTATCTACTGTCTTTCTGATTACTTTTCTACTGTTCTCACTCCTTAATAATGTTTCTGTTTTCTAATTCTTCCACAACCAGTAACCCATTGTGTTTTAGTGGCTTTTACTGCCTTGCTTTGTGGTGAATTAGATTTTTGAAAAAATAACAATAATAAAAATATCAATCCCTTAAATGTTTAAACTGTTTACCCTGTTATTCACACACTCCTCCCTATTTGCAAAACATTATTTATTAAAAAAAAATGAAAATTATAAAAAATAAAAATATTAAAAATGATTTTAATGAATTAATCTTAGAACCACTATTATAACATTGGTATAATATTTATTGTATATGTACTTCTGCAGCTCCCTGTATACTTCATTATACTACACCTTGAAAAGATTTTTTAAATTATTTTATGTCATTTTTTTTATCAAGAATTACGTTAGAGTAGTTGGTTTTTTAAGTGGTCACCTCTTTTGCTTGAGCCAACAAGGGATTAGTGTTTCATTATTATCATTTGAACCCTTCAGTGTAAGTAAATACATAAATGTATATGTTTCACTGAAAATTAGAACCAAGATATATTTGGAAGGATATTAGAATAATCCAGAACATATACTGGCAGTAAACTGCTTGCATACAAATAAAAAATGAATTCAGTAAATATATAAAAATAGAAAAGGGTATAAGACAAGGATGTCTTCTCACCGAACTTATTTAGCCTATACAGTGAGGCAATTCTGAGAGAATTAGAAGTCTGACCAGGATTAATTATTCGCAACCTCAATCTTAACAACATATTATACAGATGACACAGTGTTGATAACAGACAGAGAAAAGAAACTACAAGAACTGCTAGAGAAGGTAGTGAAGAAAAGTGAGAAGAAAGGATTAATGTTAATTGCAAAAAGATAGAATGCGTGGTTATCAGCAAAAGAAACAGCCCATCATGCAAATTACAAATTGGAGATACCAAAGTCAAACACATAAAATAATTTAAATGGTGTTTTCACAAAGGATGGAAAGCACAACACCAAAATCCAAAAGTGCAATGGGATACTGGAAGATGCCTTCCAGAAGTTAACTATTAAGAAGCAGAAAATTTTGTTAGAAACAAGCAAGAGTACTGAACTGTTATGTAATAGCAATCCTTCTATATGGCAGTGAATGCTGTATATGATTTCCAAAAGCTAAGCAAAGTATTATAAAGCAGGAAAATCTAGTTAGAAACAAAGAAAAGTGTACTCACACATACATTAAAAGCAATAAATAAAGCATTAAAAAGCACTCAAACACCTGCACAATTAAAATAAATAAAAAGAAAATCAACCAATCACAAGTGTCAGCGCTTCCAGAAAATATCAAATTACACCAGACTCCTTATAAACAGAAAAAGGAACCAGGACTCAGAAAAAGAACAAACAAACAAAAAACAAAAACCAGCCCCGATGGGTGAAGACATCATAATGGTGTCCTCAGGAAACTTCAGTCAGCATAAACCTGCAAAACCTGCTCAGTTAAAGTGACAGTTCTTTGCACTAAAACTATATATATATATATATATAGAGAGAGAGAGAGAGATAGAGATTGTCCTTTTCATTGAATATAAATGTATGGAGAAAAAAAAAGTAATAAAAGCATTATCTGTAGCTGTCCATTTCTATTTGTAGTCATGCCAACAATAGTCTAAGAATTACCTTTCAAGCAAATAATTGAAAGGATTATTAACTATATGACAAAGTTTAAAGGTTGACTACAAACTGCTTTACTGAAAGTTTGAAAGATATTTCTTGAACTTGTATTTCTGAATTGCATTGCTGAAGAATTTGAAGGTGTTATTTTAAATATGTAGAATTTAAGTTGATGTTATTTTCAACCTGTTATAAAGACTTTAAAGCTTAACAAGAGTATGTAAGAAATAAGCCATTATTTTTCTTGGATAGATTGTCAATATTTATAAGGTTTATATGAATTTTGACAGACTAATCTGTTTTGAACTGTTTGATATTTGCTACATTGTAGTAATATATATGGAACAAGCTGTTCTTTTTCTCTCAAAGAATATAGAAAGCATAAAAGACAATCTATTTAATAATAACTATTGAGAAAAGAGCTTTTCTCTTCTGACATGATTGAACAGTGATTCAGGACAAACTTGTTTTTGTGAAAGAAATTAGCAGAAAGTTTTTGATGTTGAGAATGTTTCTTTCTTTTTTTGTCTGTTTTTAATAAATGATCAAAGGAGTTTCATTCACTCTATTATGTCATTTTGAAACCTGAAAGTTAATATAGGTTACATATTACCTGATTATAATAAATATTGTTTCTGACAAAAAGAAAATCTTTATATTCTTTAAGTTGAAATATCTGCTATAGTAAGTACCTCCACTAGATTTTGCTGAAAAACAGCATAGTATGAAGAAAAAAGGTTCTAAACTTAATAAAAAAAAATTTTCCATCAAATTCTTTATTATTATTATTATTATTAAGAGGAGAGATCAAAGTATTTTTTAATTATTTAAAAATATTTTTAAACCTTTTTAACATGTTTGGAATTTTGGTGAAAATCTTGTTTTTATTTTTGGTAATTGGGAGCCAAATCATTATGAAAGTTTACAATGGAAAACGTAATATAACATAACTCAGTTTTTTTCTGGTAACAAACACATTAATTTGGAAATTCTTGCAAAAATCAAATAATTGTTGGATTTTAATGAAACTTTCAGAACTTCTTTACAAATGAATGAAATTATTTTTAAAATCATTATTTTAAAAAGAAATTTGTGAAAAATATAATTTTTTGCATCTGTTTCTCTCCCCACCTCCATGTAAATTCATAAAATTTCAAGAAGTTAAATTTTATAGGCAAAATTGGTTTTATTAGTTAAATGCAGGACTCATTGCAGAATGTAATTCATTCTTTTAAAGGTATCTTTTTCATCATCCAACACTTCTTCATAAAGATTCATTTGAACAGCAATAATCAAAACAGTTAAGCTAAAAAAAAGGTAAACATAGTGGGGTAAATAAGATTACGACAATTTGTTGTGTTTAATAATAAATTTATTTTAGTCGTGGCTCCTCATGTTTATCTTTTTCAATTTCACCATTTTGATTGTTGTTCCAATGAATCTTTCTGAAAAACTGTTGAATGAAAAAGATTCCTTAAAAGAATACATTCCATCATTTTCAAAGCTACATATAAATTCTGTCATATCAAATTTTTGCTTAAATATAGTTACTAAGCGTAGCTTCGATGTGGCACAGGGCTGAGATTTAACAAGCACTTAGACTCAAACTCACTACTCAGTCACAATTGATCAAATAAGATAAAGTTTGCAAGTTATTACACCACATCAAATTAATAACGTCATCAAATTACAAAATAGAAAAACTTCTAAGTGATATGTTTTATCCCGAGAAGTAACTTTTTCAGACTAATAATGCTTTACCTGATGAAGTTTGTAGAAGTACGGAGAGAAATATAACAATACTGGTTACATTTTTATAAAAAAAAATGTTGAAAATGCATAGATACTCAGCTTTAAATTAAAACTTTGATATTCTGTATATATATTTAACTTAGCTAATCTCATTCAGCTTTCTATCACTTTTATTTTTATCACTATTGTGTGTGTGTGTGTGTGTATATACATAGTCATAGAGGTCACTAGCTTATACTCAAATTTTCATGCATGCTATTATGTATTAAAACCAACACATTATTCCTATAGTTTAAAAAATAGTTTTTCATATTATTTATATAAATTATGATCATTCAGTTGCTATAGTGATAGTAGTGTTATAGAAATACTTATGAATAGATCTGATACCATTTGAACTGATATCTCTTTCCTATTTGGCCTGCAGCCATAATGTATAAGTACCATTACCTTCTTTTGATCACCATAGTAACAACATGCATCTCACAAAGAAAGAGATGACCTGTTCATAATATCAAACTCTTGAAGTTAAAAACCAACATTCTTTGGAGAGTAATTTATATTATTGTATCCTTTACTTTTAATTATTATCTGATTTGTGATTTCCATTTCTTCAACATTTAAAAATGAAAATATCATATTCTCTTTAGATCATCATCATAAGTATTTACACTTAGATTCATTCAAGTAAGAACCTTTATACTGGACCTAATCATGTAGGTGAGTACTGCATAGTTAAGTCTATACAGTTGACACTTTGCCTACTGTTCTGCTGTTGGTTATGATTTGTTAAATTACACAACCAACTTTGTTATTCAGGCATTACACAAATGCTACAATTTGTTAAAGCAAGAAACTTACCATTCTCTCTTGAAGATGGGTAAAGAATTTTGATCTCATGCCTTATTTGTGATGAATACAAAGCAGTTTCATTGATCTGGTAGAACTGCACTTTTTGAGAGAATGTTGATTTTAAAGTCCTTTTGCTATCAACTTCAGTTAACCAATACTATAATAGATGAGTTCACACACTGTCATTGATTCTAAGCCCTGTTAAATATTTTCAGTATGCAGGATTGTAACAATGGCAAAGAAGCAACCAAGAATTACTTTACAGAGAATTGGTAGATTTTTGAGCAAGAGTGACAACAGTTAGCTCTAAAACTGTCAGTAACAAACTCTGCCAATATGCTTTGTACAGCATGAAAAGTGCCATTTCTTGTAGAAATACATCTGAAGTTTGCTAAAGAGTCACTGACTTACTGGAATAATATTCTTTGGTTTGATTAGACCAAGATAGTTATTTGGCCTCAATTTATATAAAATCCAGGGGAGGAAATACAGAGAATTCAAACCACTAGTCACTATCCCAACTGGGAAGCATAAAGGTAATGTAATAGTATAGGACTGTTTTTCATTACATGCTAAATAATGACTTCTCATGGCCTAAAGAAAAAATGAATGAGGCCATGTATATAAACAGTAAGAACAGGAATCTGTTTTTATCAGTGTCTTAAGCACAGTTGTTTCAGTAGGGCAACAATCTTAAATATATCATCAATTATCAACCTAACAGCAATTTCAAAAGAAAATCAACCTACTAAGATAGCCCAGTAAGTTCTCTAAACTGAACCTGATTGAAAATGTTAGTTCATTCTCATCAGCTGAGTAATTTGAATGAACCAAAGTTTTGCCAGGAAGAGTGCTTAAAACATTAGGTACTTAAAAGACTCTTCAAATGTTCTCTGAGTCTGATGCTATCATTTTCTTGGAATACTTACCGGTCACTTTATGTAAAGATTCCATAGTCAAAACCGCATTGGCACGTGTACCCGTTTGGCCACATAATTTGTGTCCTCATTCACTCCTGTCACTGAATATAAGAGAGATACTTTTGATCATGCCATCTCTGATTCTCTTTGTCTTTATCACATTGCTTGACATATCAAAATAATCTTGAAGTGTTTTTCATTTTTATTTGCCCGAAAGCAAAGTGAAGCAGTAAAAAAATGAATTCGCTCAATGAGTTATATTTTATTCTTTGAATCAAAATTAAAAACTTTTATGCTGTTTAATGAACTTTTTTTTTATTTTAATGAAAATCCATGTTGCCCACCTGACGAGGAAAAATAAAGTATTTTGATTCTGTTTTCATATATATTTCACTTATATTTTTTAAGAAACCAAAACCAAAATAACTTTTTGCACCTTCTGAGACATAATTATAATTTCTGAAATATAATGTTACTGACTCATGGGAAGTATTAGGCACTCAACTGCCTCATGAGTAACAGCTGTAGCTATTTATGCACATTGTGACTTTCAATGTAAATGAGTTAATCTCATCTCCCTGTATCAAGGAGGTTTTATCCCTTTATTTTCCCTGGCACTTCTGAAAGCTTTTGTCTCATCACTATCTTTCTCTTTCTCCCTAAGAGATTGTCTAAATATGGGATATTTTCTTTCTTTTTTTTCCATAGAAGTGTTCCTCTAACAATTGTTCATCTTCAGAGGCTATGTTGCTCTTGATTTCATTCTCATGCTTGTCTTGCATTTACAGGACACTTTCATCTTTATTACTCCCAGGCTCTCTCTACATTTCTTTATTGCTATTTTATTGCAATCTAACCTTTTTTTTCTATTATCATTGTGTTCTGTCCCCTTTGCATTATAAATCTTGCCTCTTGTAGATTAGATTCACTATTCTTTTTATACCACAGGTTTTCGTTAGTGGCATAAGACATGGTCAATGGGGCTCTAATTTGTGTACCCATGAGGGCGAATAGGTTTTTTGATCTTCTACCATATGGTATTGCACTATAACTTAGCAACCAGTCTAGGAAGAAATGTTTCTGCTTTTTCTTTCCATTGTAGACATACTTTCAGCCCATTTTTCATTGTTTGCACTATCCTTTCTGCTAATCTATTTAATTGCAGATGTTACAGTGGGGTTTTCAATGGTTTACATTCAATTTTTTATAATTTTGTTACTTCGTATTTCTGGTGGAATGACTACGTCTCTATTACAAATGACAACCTTTTTAGCAGTTAATCTGCATTTAACCTCTTCAAAACACTTTTCTGCCTATGAGCAATTATTACATTTATTATTTTTTTTATTCTGAACAATGTACTTTTCAATATGGGATCTTGCTTCGTATTCTCAGCTAATTTGTCTCTTGACAAAATATCAATTTTGACTGTGTAAGAAAGTATCTTCAAACTTTTCCTCCTCTTTTTCACTTTCAGAAGTAATGAACCTCAATCTCAACAAAGCATTTACATGCAGGATGGTATTGCTTTTTACATATTCAATATCAAAGTCAAATGCCATTAGCATTAAGGCCCATCTTAGAATTCTAGATGACATTACTTTAGCAATTTCCTTCCTAGGATTAAATATGAATTCTAAAGGCCTTAGTAGGAATTTCTTTCCAATTGAAAACTGACAAGCTCTACTTATTGTCCATTATTATAGCCAAAGCTTCTTTCTCAATATTTGAGTAGTTTGATTCTCGAAAGTTGCGTAATAGGATGACCATCTCAAGCTAATATTCCTGAAATTGAGTGTTCACTTGTATAAGTTGTCACTACTATTTTCTTTCTTGTATCAAATATTTTTGCAACTGGCTTTTTTACCAGAACAGCTTGAAAATTTTCCAATGCCACTTGTTCTTTTACCCAGATAAATTCTGCATTTTTTTTTTTATTAAAACAGCAAAAGGTTCTGTCAATTCAGAGTACCACTCAACATATCATTTGTAGGAATTTATAAGTCCTAATAAAGATTCATTCTTTTTTCATTCTTTGGTACTTCAATTTTTAATATTTTGTCAATTTATATATGATATGGTGATATGCTTTTGTTAGATATGGAATATCCCAGAAATATTTTTTAGTGGTATGCATACATTTTTTTAATCCAGTATTTTTTATCTTATACAAAACTATACTGGTTTTCCATTGCAATTCTTTATTGTTAATAACACCAATACAGATGTCATCCAGATAGAATATTGTATTTTTTATATTGCTAACAATAACTTGCTCTATAGCCCTTTGAAAAATTGCATTTGTGGTTTTAATTCTATACCACATTCTTTTCCATCTTAATAAGCCTTTTGGCATGACTTCTTTAAAACCTTTGTCAATTTGATAGCATGCCAACTTTATATCAGTTTTAGATAATACTGTTGTCTTGTTCCAGTAATTATTTTATTATTTTTACAACTATTGGTAGTAGATGGATTCATGATCTTGTGCTTGAAAATATGAGGAGGAGACATTTTCCTTTAGTCTTAACTTCACTTTATAGTTTGTTTTTTTTTTTAATTTTAGTTTCTTCTGCCTTGGCTTTATTCACTAATTTTGTTGAATTTATATGAAACTCATCATTTCTTATTAACCTGTGATGCTTTTCACAGCTTGCAATGATAATAGTTAATGTGTCAAACCTATTTTTTAGTTCCAACTAGGCTTCATAATAGCCTGAAGTTTTTTACACGGATCTATCAAACTGATTTGATTTAACACATCTTTTATACTTAGTTTTTCTAATTTTCTAATTTCTTCCTCAAATTTCTGGGTATTAGAGGGGCATCACTTCCCTTATCTAATTGTGTGTCCAATAAAATATTATTTGAATTTTTTATAACCCTGTCACATATTTTTTTTTTATGAGAAGACATCCATACTTATTTCCTCTTGATTTTGTTGAACCATTTTTACGTTTCTCTTTTTGAATTTACACGTACATTTAAAATGATTCATTTTGAAATAGTTTCCACATCTTTTTTCTTTGATATCTATAACCACACCAAATGCACATTATTCTGTTTATTTTGTTTTCTTTATCATGTATATGTCCATTTCCTTTACCAGATATATAATTTTTATTGTATTAAATTTCTGAATCCTTATTACTATTTCTGAATAAATACTGAATAAATTCAATGCACTCTTTTCATGACAACTTTCTCATTTGTAAATACATGAGGATCCTTTGCTGATACTCCTCATTTTGAAGGCTGTTCACCAATTTCATTGGTGAGCCAGTCAATCCCCAGTTAATCAAATTTTTGATTGACAGGTATTCTGGTCTCAGTTTCTCAAAGTCCCAAGCTTTAGTGGCTTGTTCCAAATAAAGAACATCTTCAATAACTGGTTCATTCACTTTTTGAGAAATGTTCATGAACTTAGCTCTCTTTGCATTTACTCTTTCTTGGATGCTATATTTTCCACTATTAGTTGACTTATATCATCGAATATCATTTTCTCCAACTGTCTTGGGTGTGCAATTGATGATAATTTGATAATAGCCTCACAACCTGCAGTTGACAAGAAGAGATCAGTTATTCTGGTTTTCTCTTCCAAATGATTTTAAATCCTTCAGCTCTTTGTTCTAGCTTTAGCTGCTAGACTCTTAAGCCATGCATACTCATAATTATTAAATGATAATTCTTTATTCAGGTCTTCAGATATTGGTGACACCATTCTAGTGTTATTGACTCACTGGAAGTATTTATCACTCAACAGCCTCATGGGTAATAACTTACATATTTATACACTTGGTGACTTCCTATGTAAATGAGTTACCTCAATTTCTTTTATAGTTTTCTCTAAGTAAGTGATTCTAATTAACAAAATTCTATTTTGAATGTTATCATTAATCTATGTATTTATTTGTGTATAATAACAGTAGAACTGGACAATTTTTTTAATAGTTTTCAGTAGAAAGTTAAGCGAGTTTTCTTTTTTTTTAACTTGTCTTTCAGAAATTTTCCTTTTAACAATTGTTGAATTACACATTTATATAGTCGTGAAAGATTGATTTTTTTTTTTAAATATCAGTTTCATCCCAAGCAAGGCAGTAAATCTGACAAGACATAAGGAGTTACTGAGTGTGGAAGAATTAGAAACAGAAACATTTCAAATGAGCAAAAAAAATGATAATTAAGAAGATTGTAGATAGCGATTGACATTGCAGTTAAATTTTGAAGATCAAATTTGGCTGGAGAGCATGGAGCCCGGAAGGAGTTCTACAAGTGAAAAGTACGAGAAAAGAAACTTAGTCTATATGATTACATCTAGCCAACTTAACTGTAAATTGATGAGACCTCGCCCCCAGTCTAGTACTGCACTTGAATTCATAAAGTCTAGGTACCATAGCAAAGTGCTCATCTGAACAAGTAACCTGAAAGTATTTATAGAAAAGGCCAAGGGAGGAAACCTTATGGTTACTGAAAAATGTTTTTGAAAAAGTTTTAGTAATACAACTTAATGAGCTTCTAATGTGTTAGTCATGTGATTAACTCTATAAAGAGTGATTTCTTTCATTACAGGCTAGATAAAGCTGACAAAATGTTAACACTATACTAAATGTATTTTCCAGACTCTGTTGGTGGGGTCAGAACCCTGTTGATCCAAACTGAGTGGGAGGGTTGATTTGAATCTTGCAGACATGGAATTCTGGCTGTGATGCTTTGTTAATTTCTGAGTTTTGATATAAGACTAACAAATGTGCAAACACTGCTGGTTTGGTTTTTAGTAGTAGAGGTCCTTTCTCAAATTCCTTTATGTGTTATGTTTCAACAGGGAGACAAGCCACCACATAAAAATAGGTAGCTGACCAAGCTGTTGACATCCATTTTCTTCATCTGCTTCTCCCTTATATTTAACCCTGTCTAAGTAAAAAGGAAACTGAGTAAAACTATTATTGATTGAGGCAGCATTGGGGTTCATACTAAGGTACTACTGATAAATTCTGAAAATGCAGAGATGACACACAACACTTTTAATATTGCCATTCTGAAAAAATTGTATTTAATGTTACTTATTGAAGAAAAAAAAATTATTTTTAAAGGAATTACTTCAAAATTTTACAATTTTTATACTTATAAACTGATGAAATTATTTCAATTTGCAGCTTGGCTTCCATATTGCTTGGTACTTGTAAGAAAAGAAATTGCAACAGTCCAGTCGTGTAAACATCTCAATATTTGAAAATTTGTGAAAATCACTAAATAATTGCAAAGAAGAGAAAAAAAAAAATTATTCTCTCAACTGATTGGCTGATGTTTTCAATCAAAGAGCACCACTATTGGTAGATCTGTCTCCATAAGAAAATCTTAAAATACAGAACAGCGTGTATATACTCTTTCTTGACATATCATTAGTGACATTTCCTTTTCATTTCGTCGTAAACTTTGAGCTTTTCTTTCTCTGAGGCATTTTGTATTGGTCTTAAAAAGAAATCAAGTTCTTTCTCATAGCTATTTGTGTTGAGTTACAATTTATTGACTAAGAACAATATCAGATAGACTAGTTTTGGATGCTGCTTGATACCCAAAAAAATAAATTCCTGCTGAGTTTAACACATTATCATTCTCAAATAGACTTAGATCTTCAGTATGGCTGTCTATTATGATTTTTAATTGGAAAAAAATGACAAAGCCTTTAAAGGCACCTTCTCTTGAGTAATTTGTTGTGGAGAATTTGGATTATTTCTTAGTTATTTAAACAGATATTCACATAATAAACATAGCAATTCAGTTTTGCCATAGATGCTTACAGATAAATCTAGTAAAAGTTCTGAAACAGAAGACGCTATCTAACTAGACTGTTTCAGTGATACAGTTGCACAAATGCATTGAAAAGTACCAAGTACAGAGGTAAAATGGCTGTTAAAGGAATTCCTAGCAGAAAGTGTAAGGAGGTGCTGAAAAGACCTTGATTGGACCTGTTTTTCAAAATGTGACCAGATATAACCATATACATTTTTTAAAATCCCTCGAGCTGAGATAACATTTCAGCATTCTCTTATAACCTAATGAACGTATATCCTCTCACAGTGTCATCATGCCTTCAGAGAATATTGGTCCATAAACTTACACCTGACCTCGAGTGGAACCTGTACACACAAGCTATCACTAAAGATGCAGATAAAATGGTCAGCTTCTTGTACTGTTCCAGTAAGTACCTGACTCCACATGCTATCCTTTGCCTTTACAAGGACCAGATCAAGCCAAGAATGAAGTACTGCTGTCATATTTGGGTGAGAGCTGTACATATCACACTTTCTAGCCTCCATAGAGTTCAAAAGTGTCTCTGAGTCCTTGTGGATGATAAATTATTTTTCACCCTTCAACCTTTCTTTCACAGGCAATATGTGGCAATCCTCTTGCTGCTCTATAACTACTTTCATGGATAGTGCTTGGAAAACTACATTCTCTCTGTATACCATCAGTGATAGTGCTTGGAAGAAGTACATTCTCTCTGTATGCCATCAGTGATAGTGCTTGGAAGAAGTACATTCTCTCTGTATGCCATCAGTGATAGTGCTTGGAAGAAGTACATTTCTCTCTGTATGCCATCAGTGATAGTGCTTGGAAAGTACATTCTCTCTGTATGCCATCAGTGATAGTGCTTGGAGAGAAGTACATTCTCTCTGTGTCACCATCAGTAGTGCTTGGGGAAAAGTACATTCTCTCTGTATGCCATCAGTGATAGTGCTTGGAAAGTCCATTCTCTCCATATGCCATCAGTGATGATGCTTGGAAGAAGTACATTCTCTCTGTATGCCATCAGTGATAGTGCTTGGAAGAAGTACATTCTCTCTGTATGCCATCAGTGACAAGTGTGCAGGAAGAGTACATTTCTCTGTATTACCATCAGTGATGGTACTTGGAAAATGCATTCCTATATATGTGCCGTAGTGATAGTGCTTGGAAGAAGTACATTCTCTCTGTATGCCATCAGTATTAGTGCTTGGAAAGTCCATTCTCTCTGTATACTTCACTCAGTGATAGTGCTTGGAAGAAGTCCACACATTCTCTGTATGCCATCAGTGATAGTGCTTGGAAGAAGTACATTCTCTCTGTATGCCATCAGTGATAGTGCTTGGAAGAAGTACATTCTCTCTGTATGCCATCAGTGATAGTGCTTGGAAGAGTCATTCTCTCTGTATGCCATCAGTGACTAGTGCTTGGAAAAATGCATTTTCTCTCACAATACCATCAGTGATAGTGCTTGGAAGAAGTACATTCTCTCTGTATGCCATCAGTGATGTTGCTGGAAGAAGTACATTCTCTCTGTATGCCATCAGTGACCGTGCTTGGAAGAAGTACATGCTCTCCTGTATCCTGCTCAAGTGATAGGTGCTTGGAAAAGCCATTCTCTCTGTATGCCATCAGTGATGGTCTTGGAAAGTACATTCTCTCTGTATGCCATCAGTGATAGTGCTTGGAAAGTACATTCTCTCTGTATGCCATCAGTAGTGCTTGGAAAGTACATTCTCTCTGTGCCATCAGTGATAGTGCTTGGAAAAGTACATTCTCTCTGTATGCAACTCCAGTGATGATACTTGGAAGAAGTCCATTCTCTCTGCCTTGCCATCAGTGATAGTGCTTGGAAAGTACATTCTCTCTGTATGCCATCAGTGATAGTGCTTGGAAGAGGCACATTCTCTCTGTATGCCATCAGTGATAGTGCTTGGAAGAAGTACATTCTCTCTGTATGCCATCAGTGATAGTGCTTGGAAGAAGTACATTCTCTGTATGCCATCAGTGATAGTGCTTGGAAGAAGTACATTCTCTCTGTATGCCATCAGTGATAGTGCTTGGAAGAGATGCATTCTCTCTGCTGTGCTCTGCATCAGTGATAGTGCTTGGAAGAAGTACATTCCTTACTTCCACCAGGCCTAACCTTTGCAGCCGGAACCCGCCATGCAACTTACATTATAGTAAACTACCCACATTCTCTCCGTATGCCATCAGTGAGAAGTAATTTCCACTCGGACAGCTTCTTTTCATGAACTGTTGCTCTATGGAACCGAATCCTAAGAGGTTATTTCTCTGAACACTACAATCTTAGCCTGTTCAAGTCTAGGGTTAGCTGTTTCCTTCCTCTCCTATCCATACAAACTGCCTCCTAATGTAACCCTCACCTTGACTGACCCTAGGCCTTATACAATGTGAACATGGACCTTACTGTAAAAAAAAAAAAAATAGTTCATTGTTCTATATAGGATTGCCTTGGACATTCAACCATAGTGCAAATATATCAACTGTTTGGTCATGGATCTAGGCCATTTTTTTTTTTGTATAGTCCAAGATTTAGCTTATCAGTGATGAGCAGGTAACATTATTTTTATTATGCCAACTTCATTGTTATCAGCTCAAGAAAAAACTTTTTAATTTCTTGTAATATCATTAAGAATAGTCAAGCAAATGATGAACTGAAAAATCATTCATTTTTCTTTTCTATTATCATTAAGAAAGTAAAGCCTGTTGGTTTTTTTTTTTTTAAGAAGTAAAAATGTTTCATCAAATTTTTTATATAAGTCACTATAACCGTGATATTTGTCTCAATATAAAAATAAACAAGATTTATTTGTACATAAGTGTATTTCTTTACACACAAAAAGTAAATAAAAGTCTAGCCTACTTGATAAGGTACCAGTTTTGAAACTATCGTACTTAGTTGTTTCATTCTTATTTGTTTTGATGTTGTGATCAGAGATAGAATTTATCTACTTCTTCTAAAATGTTAGTATTCTGTTCCTTCTGGTTACAGCTGTCCTTTTTTATATATAATTTTAAACACATACACGCATTTTTTAAAAATATTCTATTAAAAGTATGGAGTTCCTTCAACATTTTTCTTAAAATGAGAATAATACTGAAATACATACTTCAATATAATATCTTTTTAAGAAACATTTTACTGTACATATATTTTCATATTATTCTGTGAATTATGAAATAGGCAAACATTAAGGAACAGAACAATGATAAATCTGATGATATTCAGTTTTTAAAGAATTCTTTATAAATATTAGATGCTTATTTTCTCACCTTAGACGCCTGAATAAAGCAAATTAACTTTTACAATTCTGCTCTGTTTTGTTGTCTTTTCAACAATCTTTGCTTGTGCAATATTTTCTTTTTTTCACCTTTGCCTATTAATTTTATGCTTTTCACACCTTTTACTAATTTCTTTTCTGAAACCTTAATTTGCTTTTTTACTAAAATAAAAGTGTAACAAACTATGAAACTATGATTACATGTAAGACTTGAATGTTAAAAAATTAATGTTTTGTTTTTTGTGAATAGTAATTATCAATCCTTAAATATAGTGAAACAAAAGCATTAAATAATTTTAAAAATAAATTCTTAATTGAATTAATTTTAGATTTATATTTGAAAGTCATTTTTATCTCATTCCTTACTTTGATCTCTCATCAGTTTCTCTAAAATTTTTCTCTTAAATTACTAAAATTTAATATTTCTTTGCATTGCTGTTATTTCGATATTTTTCTGGGCATGTCCATTTTTTCTATAATCGTTTTCTTTGTTTTAAATGAAAAACATTACAAATAACAGGTTTTTTTCTCTCGATTATGTAAATTTAAAAAAATAATTCCAGTTAATAAATCTTCATGGTGCTTGACTAGATTCTATTTCATACTCTTTGAACTGATTTCTAAAACATTTTTGTGGGCATATTCTGTGCATACTTTCCAAATCATGTGAATGGTATTTACAACAGAGTTTTGTGCACCTATAAAAATGGTAATGTATTTTCCGAGGTTAATGCCCATATATGTCAAGGAGAGGAAAATAATTCTCATTGTTCTTTGAATACTGACTATATAAAGAAAGCGCTCATTCTGCACACATTACTATTTTTCCTCTTTTGTATTTCCAAGTATGAATCAGTGCCAAACAGTAACTATTGAGTTTGCAGTGGATAACATTAACACTAAAGAAAATAGAAGACATTAAAAAATGTTTGAAGATGGTTATTTATTTGTGATATTACTGCTGAAATATATTTGGCCACATTAACTTGGAAACCTTGAAATGTCCATTTAAGATTTAAGAAAAAAAAAATGAGTGGTGAGGATTCTGAGTGGTGCCAGTTTAATTTTAAATGGAACATTGATTCTCACTAATCAAATAATATAGAAGTAAAAATCTGATAATTTCAACAATAGCATTTTTAATATTTATGTTTCTTTTTTCTCTTTTTTTTTTTATACCTCTTGAATAAAATTGCTGTTCCCTCTGCAACGAAATGATTTACTTAAACAATTATAAAACCTACTTTTATTTATACTCTATGAGAACCACAAATTACACAAGTATTCATCAAATTCTTGTCTCATTCAAGTGAATGTTGAGGTGCCTGTGAAAAAATTCTAAACTGACTTGCTGCAATTAACCTTTGTTACTCATTACAGCTAAGAAGCATGTATAATAGCAATCCTTATAGAAAAAAAATAGCCTTGCATCTTAAAGGCATACTTACATCATAATTTTTATGTCCTAACAGTAATCACCTTTACAAGTATTTTAAAAGGTTCTGTCATTTATTGGTATGATTTATCTTTTCTCAGTAAAATAAGGTTTTATAACTTTTTTTTAACATTATTCTATTAAATTTCTTTTCTACAAGTTCTCTTAATCCAAAACTTCTATGGCTGCAGTCAAAATAACAAAAAGCTCATTTTCTACTTATTTATAATTTCCAGTGCCTCACTCTCTTATCATTCTTCTTTTTTTTCTATATTACCAGTATTCTTTATTCTCAGTCTTTCAATTTCATTTTATTTATTAGATGCCTGTCACTTCATGTAGTTTATATGCCACTAAAAGGACCCTAGATGATATGCCAGGATTTGTTATTGGAGGCCACAACTTGAACAACATAAGGTATGCAGATGATACAGTGCTGGTTGCAGACACGGAAAGAAAAGTACAAGGCTTCCTACAGAAGGTAGCTGTGGAGAGTGACAAAAAATACTACAAATAAATTTTAAGAAAACTGAATGCATGGTCATCAGCAAAAAGAGCAACCCAAAATGCCAAATACAGGTGGGGGATACCAGAATCAAGCAAGTACAAAAATTGAAGTAGTGTTCTAACAAGAGATGGAAAGTGTGACACAGAGATCCGAAGGTGAATTGGCATGGCAAAGGACGCATTCCAAAAGCTGAGTAAAGTACTAAGACACAGAAAAATTTCACTAGAAACAAAGAAAAGAGTGCTGGATTGCTGTGTGATGTCAGTTCTTCAATACGGCAGTGAATGCTGGACTATATCATCGAAACTGAGGACAAAACTTGAAGCAACAGAAATGTGGTTCTACAGAAGGATGCTGCGGATATTGTAGACCGAGCATGCGAGCAACGATGAGGTGTCGGAAAGAATGGCAACAAAAAGGAAATTAATAGTGAGCATCAGGAAGAGACAACTGAAGTTCCTGGGACATGCAATGAGGAAGGAGGGCTTGAAGAACCTGATACTGACAGGCCAGATAAAAGGAAAAAGAGACAGAGGCAGCGGATAACATATTTGCAGGGCTTGTTCAGGTGGATGATGGAACAGGGGTTGCAAGGTGTAACAGGAGAAAACATACTAAGAGCCACCAGGGATAGGGAAATGTGGAGAACCATGATCGCGTACGTTCTGAAGGGACAGGGCACATAGAAGAAGAAATACAATCAGTCAATTAAGTGATATACGCTTGAGTGATCATGTCTTGAAAGAGACATTACTGACTGAACAGAAGATTTTCTGCAGTAGTTTGCTCCTACTTTCTGTTGCCAACCAAGGCTATAAAACCCAATCTGTCCTGTTATTTAGCCTATAGTTGGAGGGAAGAGATGGATTAATACCTTTCCCAAGGGTATTATCACATAATGAATTCAAGTGGATTTCGAATTTGGCTCTCTGATTTCTTGTTCTGAGTCAATATCCACTGCATCACAATGCACAACCATTAATACTAATTCTAATTCATGTACTAAAATGAGAACCAGGAGAATGAAAAATCATAAGCATTCACTTCATATTTGCCTTATATTCATTTAAATTCTGTAGACTTCATATGAAAATTTATCTCCTTGTCTAGGTTTTAATTGGAAACAAAAAGATTTTTGTTCATAATGAAACTATTATTTGAAAACTCATTTTTGTTGCTATTCTGCTAATGTAAAAAAAGCACTTATCATGTAGATATCCTGTCAGTTTTTCTCTCTTTTATCAGTACATGATTTGTATGTGTCTCTGTTGTTGTAGAGATGCCAAACTTCAAAAGTGACACCATTAAATTCAACTAGTCAGATAACAGAATATTTATATAAAATTGATGAATATAAAATACAACATTGATCTATTAAATTCATGTAAAACTGCTATTTTGTTCAATAGCCAATCACGAAATTAAAGTATGAATAAAGGAATGACACAAAGTTATATGAACAATTTTAGAGACATTTAAATGTAGTTGCAAAAGTAATGATTATAATCTTGAAAAATAGTAACTGCTTACTGAAATTTTCATGCAACTTTTAATTTTTTCTTTTTTCTTATTTAAGAAAGTTAAAATGTATTGTTATTTTTGTATAGTTGATTTTTAAAATTTAGGGTTTTAGGTTTTATAATTAATAGATTTGGATGTGTGTTGTAGTGCAGTGGATATCGATTTGAAATGACAAATCAGGGAGCAAAGTTTGAATTTCAGTTGAATTCATGGCATTCACTTACGTACCACTACCCTTGGGAAAGGTATTAATATGTCTCTTCCCTCCAGTTTGGGTTATTTAATAGGATAGATTGGGTTCTATAGCCTTGGCTGGCAACAAGTCTACCACAGAAAGCAATGGCAATCTACTGCGGGATAATCTTCTGCCCAGTCAGTTATGTCTTTTTCAAGGCATGATCACCCAAAGCCTGTATCATGTATGGCACTTAACTGACTAGATTGACATCTAGGTTCAACCCTTTTAATGTTGAAATAGTTAAATGTAGCCATCAGTATTCAATGCAAGGATGAATGATAGATTTATAAATGTGCAAGATGGATTCTGATGAGAAAAACCTTCTGGTCTGACTCAGAGACCCAACTTTCCTAGCAGTAGATACAGCTATAGAACTGATATATTCATTCCACTTCAGGTCAGTTGAAAAAGGTGAAGTCAAGAAGGTGCAATGTGTTTTTCTTAAAGAGAAGCAGGAAAGTTTTTCTATTTTAATTAAAGGAGAGCAGTTTTGTTTTGGGGGCATTAAAATTTGCAAGCCATTTCTAGATGAAAATAGTGAAGACAAGAAAGTGCAATGTGTTTTACTTAAGGAGAAGCAGGAAAGTTTCTCTATGCTGGTTAAAGGAGAGTAGTTTAGTTTTAAAGGCATTAAAATTTACAAGCCATTTCTTCTCCTAGTTAACTACTGATTGAAGGTCAGTTTCAAGAGCAGCTGTCAGGTTGACTTTGTCATCCTTGGCAGGTTTCTTTGAGATGGGAGTATGTGATGGTGTCATCTGTGTAGATGCCTACTTGGGAACTGATGACATCAGAAGCATCATTAATGAAGTCTAGAAACATTGTAGAAAACTCGGATAGAGCCTTGAGGGACACCCACATTCAGGTGAAAGGATTTGGAAGCTTGTCCATTCAAAACAACCTTCATTTCACAATTTGATAAGAATGACTGGATTAAATCAAACAATTGTCCAGTAATATATTTTATTATTTGAATTAAGAACTATTATACAGTATATATTGTTACCAGCAATAAACAAGTCTATTTGAATAACATAGAATTCTGTTGTCCTGGAACTGATGAATTCTTCAAAGGAGTTCTGAGATGAAGCTTAATTGTTGCAGCTAAGATGTTTGAAAAATATGATATTTGGTCAGTGAGAGGCCTGTTGAAAAAGCTGGATGAAATAGATTTTTGTAATATATTTCAATATTTTTAAACTTTATTTGTGAGACATGCAGTTGGGTTTTATCCTGGAGAACAATTGGTCTTTTCAGTTGAAGTAAATGTTGCAGTTCTTGGTGCCTTTTGTCAATTTCCTGCTAATACTTCCCTACTGTGATAATTTCATTCAGATTCAAGAAATTTGCATTGGTTGATTCCACTTGTTGGACATAACCTTCGTAGTCTGCTGTTGGTATTTTGATGCTTCATCTTAAGTCAACCACAGTGCAGAAGAACATCACATGTCATAATGCAATCAAAAAATGTATTGATTTTGGTGCACAAAAAAGTACAGAGCACATTTTGTTATGGCGAATGTTTTGATTTTCATCCAGGTCAAGTGGCATTCATTTGTCAAGATTTTTTATTTTATTTTAGTTTGATGCAAATGTTTAGTTCTTCTGTTACATCTCAAGTTATTTTTGCATCGGTTCACATCAATAATGATGCACAACTGATTGTTGTTAATCCTCCTCCGCCTCCTCCACTCTTTGAGGCTGTTGTCTCTAATTGGGAATCTTTGGAAGTAATAATAAACTGTATGTTTATTCATGGTTCCCTGACCAAATGTTTGGTTGATACTGGAAGCAGTTTCTGCTGCTTTGTTTGATTTTAAACTCTTAAATGATGAAATTATTTGATTTTGCTTTTTTTCTATATTCACTTTAACAAACAAAAATAAATCCTGGTGATTGTTCATCTATTCTGGGGTCATAAAAAGTTTTAAGTTTCCATAACATCAGACTTTCTCTCTTGTGGGCTCAGTGATCATTTCTTGACTAGAATTCTGGCATAGCTTCTACATGAATTCTAACAATATTTGTGCCTATTCAAATGATAGCTTTTCATTCAATCCTATGTAGGAATTATGAACAACCAAATTTCTCTCTATAAATCAATAGAGAGAAATGGTACTTTACATGAACGTATTTAAACAATAATTTATTCCAAAGTATACACTAAAGTTTAAAATAACAAAGCACAATCATTTTTGCATCAACTTAATATCATCAAAAAGAATTTATCTAAAAATTGAAGTATTAATATAAAACTTATTTAAAATGGAGAACTAAGATTTGGTTGATGTCTCTTATGACACAAATGGTTGAAGAACAAGTTTTAAGATTTTGCACCAACACTGGAAATGTCTGTGTCAGTTATTAAAAATTTGATTTTAGCAATTTCCAAAGTGACACTTATGAAAAAGATACGTAGCTGTACAATCCTTCAAAGTGAAGTTTTAAGTCAAAAAACATTTTAATGGCTGTTTTCTAGTTTTTATGAAATATAGGTTTTATGGGGTGAAAGTAGATTTCTGCTAAAACTTTTGACTGCAGTTTTCATTAGATCAACTTGGAGCTCATTCATTGGCACTCCTTCATATCTAAACTTGAAAAGATGTTACGTGTTCATTTTTAATATAGAAATTATAGTTCTCTACCTTTTGTAAAGCACAAGACTCTGTCAAACTTTTCATTCACTCTTAGTTCAAATGTAGAGACAAAACTCACATCTACTAAGACAGTATTTTCATATTTTAATATCATTTTTTGGTACTATTTTAATTATTGAAAATCTCTCATATTTTTATATGTTGCTTTCTTTTTTAATTAGAAAATAAGCAACACTTTAGTTTTTTTGTTTTTTTTTACTTTTTAAGATATAAAAATAAAAAGATTTGATGCACTTTTATGCATATTTTTTCTGTATTTGTTACTTGCAGCAACAATAAATGTATAGCACAGCAGACACAATTTATAGAAGTTAAAAATATCACTAATTCAGTATAGTAATCATTTTGTTTAAATTTTAATATATAGTTCATTGACATTTTAAAAAATTTTATTTATAGATTGAATATTCAATGATTAAAATATCTCTGCTTTCTTTCGTAGCTTTTTAGACAGAATACAAAAGCACGATGGACATGCCCATATATGTATAAAATGATTAAGAACTTTTGAAATTTCAATCAATGTTGGTTTGTAATATTTTTGTTTCTTCCTTTTAGATGGGGCAAAGAGATCCAAAGAAGCCAAATAAACAGGATTAAAATTTAAACAAAAGATCTTGCATTTCATTCTCAGCTTATTTTGATATTGCTCCCATGTGAAAATATTTCAAAAAGAAAATGTCTATTAGAGATTCAATTTTAATAAGTTTGGACTATTCCTTAGTTTAAAATAAATACTTATTTTGTTCAAGATTGATCATCATACTCATGGAAAATAACAATATTTTAATTCCTTAGATATAAATTAAAAACAACAAACAACAAAAATCCTTAAAGCTTGAAGTAAACTATCTGCAATGCCACATTTATATAGCTTATATTCATAAGTTATATTTTTTAAATGGTTTGAAACTTTAAAATATTATTGTTTCGCTATAAAATAAGTTACTTTTCGATACCATTGTTTTTACATGATGTCCCACTTAACAGTGGATAGCTGTCATCTCCCCCTATCTGTTAAAGGCATCACTTCTCCAAATTATAATTCTGTCCTATGTGTTGCTGAATCAGTTAATTTACTTTGCTTTTTAATCATTAATTAGCATTTTAATGCTAAAGATGGTTCTTCTTACTTGAATTGGCATAGCTATCTCTCAAGAGCTCAAACTACATCATCTTTCTTTTCCTTGTTGTTTCATGTATTATTTTTACAATTCAGTATTCATAAATATTTTAAGCCAATGATTTTGATTTTGGTATGAACCATAGTCCTTATTTTAAAGGATTTAAAAAATTTATAAATATATTTGCTCTTTCTCATATGTAAATCCAGTATATTTACCAAGTGCCTAATTTAAAAATTTGATGGCCTTAGCATTTTCAACCAGCTTGCATCAAATATATTATTCAATTACTGAAGTTTTTTTTTTTTTATTTGATGCCATATTGCAGACTAAAACCATGCAAAATGCATTTTGAATAAATTTGTCAGAGTTTTCTCATGATGAGAATATATTTCAAATTTGTGTTAGGATTCTCATTCTTTTTACTTAGAGAATTTATTGATTACAAATTTATTTATAAAATAAATTAATGATAATTTCAATTTCTACAAGTATATATTTAGGAAATACACATTATTATTTGCTTATTTTACCCACTTGTCAAAAAACTCTCACACTTTCAAATTGAATTGTTCAATAAAAATAGAAGATACAAAACATTGAAAATTGCAGTGCAGTGTTCATTTTATTGATTTATAATGCTTTTAAAAATAATATTGCTTTTGACAGTATTGCTTGTTGAAGCTATTCAAATGGTTTTGTCTGATGGCATAGACAGTAAATCCAACATTGCTGTCTCAATCAGAACAAAAAATGAAACTTTATTTTGACAAGATTTTGATCAAAATGCTTAATCATTTTGAGTGATCTCTTGCAAGCACACATAAATTTCTATGTTAAATTTTTATTATGCAAGTCAATGTTTTTCACAACCTGATATTGGTAAAATTTTCAATATAATGTATGATTTTCAGCTTTATAGTTTTTATAAAGATTAATAATTTTTGTCTGAATTTCTGAGATGAAGAGTTATTGTTATTTACACTATGGTGGAGGAAGCATTCCAGAAGTTGAGTAAAAACTTAAGAAACAGGACAATTTTGCTAGAAACAAAGAGGAGAGTACTGGATTGCTATGTGATGTCAGTTCTTCAATATAGCAGTGAATTTTGAATTAGCATTTATTTTGACATTATCATCAACTTTGAAGAGATGTATTGTAGAAGTCAAATAACTTATCTTCTTTTTTTACTGCCAATAATACTAGTCCAAAAGATTTGCTCACCTCTGCCCCTTTATCTTCCAAGTCAACATTAGTTTCCTGACCCCTAACTTCCATCTCTGACATCAAATCTGTCTAGTATAGCCCTACATTCATCACTAAAATTGAGAAATTAGTTTTCATGTCTTTTTCATCTTTGATGTTATATACTTAAATGTGGTAATTTGGTTATTTCCACATGTCTTTATCAAATCTTTTTAATATTTAGTATTTTTTTCTCTTTTCATTTGCAACCATTCTTCAAATATTTTCTTACCCTTCAGTTTATTTTTCTTCGCTTATTACCCTTTTAATTTTTCTAAAGATTGTTTAACACTTAAATAGGAACAACCTCCTGAACAATAATCAGTATGGATCTTGCTCTGCTAGACCACAGTTCATGTCTTAACTGTCATTACTCTTAGAATTAGCTTTTCTAATTGGTGTCTCAGTTTTATTGCATTTTTTTATTTAAGATTTACAGCAGATTTTCATTAAATGGTGTTTTACAAAAAAAAAAAAAGAAAAATGATGATTGAAATTCTCCAAGGTGTTCTACTTTTACCTAATATAGGTATTTAGAGGGTGAAATTTAATTTCTTAAAATTTCATAAAATTAAGTGTGTGTGGTGGTGGTGGTGGTGGTAACTTTTAAAAAATTAAAAAAATAGTTTTACCAAGATTGTTTTAAATTCAACAAATTTTTGCAAGAATTTCCAAACAATTTGCTTTGTTTGATGTTAAAATTTTCTTTTGTACTCAAAAAAAAAATTTTTTTTTGTCCCTCTGTTGATAAAAGAACAAGATTTTTATCCAAAATTTCAAACCTGTTAGAATGGATTAAAAAATTTAATTAAATAATCTAAAAACTGCTTTGTTCTTTCTTCTTAATAATAACAAAGATGTTGATGATAAAACTTTATCAAGTTTGAGACATTTTTCATTGTGATATGCACTTTTGAAGCAAACTAGTGGAGGTACCAAGTATTTAATAATGTTTTAACTGCATAGTGAACAACAGTGAATTACTGTTCATCAATTAAAACAAATATTATAAGATGAATCGATGTGGTATTTTCATGATACATATACTTATATCCTGAAAACTTTACCAATATTGGTTGGTTAATGCCAATTCTATAAGTGAAAACATTGACTTGAATCTTAATGTTTGTAACTGGATGGTGAACAACAGTAAATTGTGCTTACATTAGATCTGTTTTATACTTAGGATGTTTTTTAAATATGCATCAATTAAAGTGAATTTATAAACTCAAGAAAATAATTCTGCATCCAATTTTAAATCGATATCTTTCATTATGACTCATTTTTTAGATGTCTTTGAATTATCTCTAATTATTCAGCAAGGGACAAGAAAATAGAACCAACTATTAAGTCCAGCTTCAGGAGATCCATTTTCCCAACCAGTACTTCTCTTTCAGAAGGGGGGGGGTCTAGTGTTAATCTTTGGTGCCCAAGGTATCTTCAAAATAGTGAGATGCTAAGAGAGTTGGACAATATTTGGAACTCTGACTACACATATGTGTGAGATCTTCATGTTAAACAGACCTTAGGCCACATTTGGAAATATGGAAATTTATCAAGGAATACAAATGACAAAATCCAAGATATAGAAATAATAAAGCCTTATGTGTAAAGGGGTACTGAAAAGTTCTTTGTTAAATGAAGAATTCATTCCTCAAAAAATTCTGATGTTCATTTGGTTATATTTTTAGGAAGTGTGTCAGGTTGAGAATATTTCAACAACACCTCCTAACTCTCAGGCTACCTTTCCCTTTTTAATGTGAAGTAGTTTTACTGTTCTTTATTTTGATTGATATTTTGAAATCAAATCATTATTTACATAATAATCTGATGATATTTAAAAAATAGTATTTTTTCTTACTGTGCATATATTGAATAGATAGTATGTGTTTAAGAACTATATAATCTTACTCTGATGGCATCTTGTCAAAGGCCTCATTTATTCATGAAGCATTTGTTAGAATTTCAAGACACTTGGTCATGATTTTCTTATCTATTGGTTCATCACACACACACACACACACACACACACATATATATATATATATTCATTAATTGCAGATGACATTAATTTCTATCATTGCAATTCTATTGTTCACCTGTGATGACAAATTTCTATCATTATTAATATATTAGTACGGATTTAAATCAAGAGTTAGAGCAAAGGATTTTTTAATTATTGGAATTTGATCCTAATTTATGTAATATTAAGAATTTATTCAGTAGAACTTAGAATTATTATTTTTTTGTTTTTAAGGGCTTATTCCAGTGACAAGTAAATATGTATTCATGTTGAGCTATTAAGTACAATACAGAAATGTCTTTTTGCGATAAATGTGGAGGTATTTTATTAGTTAGTTTTAAATATATACCTGAGACTTAAGGTATATTTTCCAAGCATTGTGAGAAGCTATCTGTTGAAACGATTTCCTACCAGACTCATCAGATCCATCTCAATGCTCTTTTGGTTGAGTTAGGTGATATTCTATGTAACAATTGATTGTTATTTTTATCACTTTGAAAATACTTTGCTCAATCAGGTGAGTAATTAAAAGTTACTTAAAAAATTCCATTTCAAAGTCATAAGATTTTGAGATTTATTGAATTTAGTTTTTTTTTATTGTTTTTTCTTTTTTTTTAAAATAAAAGATAATATTAAATAATATTAAAATTGACATTTTGTAATTTTCTCGAATTAAACAAATGATACAATAAAGTATCAGTTAAGCTGATAGAGCATTTGGTAGTACTAACCAAAACTTGCATTCATATTAATTTTATACTATCATTAGTAATCAGAGTATTTTGCCTGGATTTGATGACTTGGTACTACCTTTCAGGTAAACTATATATTTACAAGAAAAGAACAACTCATTTTGGATATCTTTGAAATTGTTGACACTGCTGTTGAGATAAGAAGTAGTGGAAAGTCTGAAGGTCACATATCTGAAAAATATGCTGAATGAAGAATAATTTTTCATCCCCTCTCCATGAATTATTTGATGTTTTGTGTTTGCAATGTGAATATATGCCTCATCATGCAACAAAACTACGAGTCAACTTGCTTCTTCCTTAAAATATTGTTCATTAATAATTTTTCCAGGTTTCAGCAATTTCTAACAAAAAATTCAATTAAATTGCACAGGGAAGACTTATGAGTAGATTTCATTTAAGCTGTTTTGGATTGAGCCATGACTTCTTTTTGTATTTTTGCAATAAACCCATTTTTCATCACCAATAATTGTCTTTTTCAAAATGACTTTTTTCTAGTTAAACAAAAGAAAAAAGTCAAATGATTTTCATTTCTCTAGGTTCAAGTGGAATTCATTTTTATATCTTCTTAATTTTTCCACAGGGTTGTAAATAATGTTACAGTTGACTGCACAAGCAATAAAACAAACTTCAAAGATACTTCTAAGATTTCTCTAGCATTGAGAAAAAGATAACACTGGAATATTGGTACATCAACCTTTTCATACACACACACACACTGAACTCACATTGACAAGACCTGTTTAAAGCACTATATATTGTTCTGTATTATTATCAGTTGCATTAATATTGAATTAAATGCTTAATCATTTGTTCGTTAATTTTACTTGTTCAATCAGTAAAATCCTTGTCTTATATTCTTAAATGCTTTGAGTAAAAAAAACTCTAGCAAGCTACTACATTTATATGTATCTGACTTACATAAACTTAGTTTTTAATATTTATCTATATCTACTTACATAAGTACAATACAAAGCCACAAGTGTTGAGGAATGGATTTCAAGATTAGTTTTACAGTAAAGTATGCACTTCTGCATATTTATTAACAAGAATAAAACAGAAGAAAAGGGAATGAGAAATCATTTAAATGATTTGTTTTTGGTTTCCCAACTGTTTTATAATGAGATTAATGAAAGATTGCTTTAGAGAATGCTTTAAAAAGATAAATTATTGTCTTTAAATGTTTAGTTACTTTAGTGATTTCAATAAAATTGGTTCATTACTTTATTTTGTTTTAATTATTGTGATTTTTTTTTTACAAAATAAATGGGTTTGTATAATTGTTCAAGGCTTATTTGGATTGAACACATGTTTTTTTTTTTTTTAGAACAGGTGTCTTCTCAAAATAAAAGCTAATAAGCATGTCAGCATATTGTAGTAATTTTTATTACTTGGGTATGATAGATTGGCATCTCAAAGATTTAAAGGCTTTGTTAGCCTTATTTGAAATCACTTTTCACCCAACACAATTTGTACATCAACATTAGAAATTGAATTATTGTTGAGTTTTGTTTTAAAATTTTCATCAATAATTAATAGCTTGCAATGTAATCGACAAATCTGAAAACTGTCAGACACTGTAATTTAAATGTGGGTAGATTTTGACCCAGGCTGGGAAGGTAAAAAAAAAAAAAACCCTAAAAAGAGCATTATTTTAGAATAAAGTAAACTGGCTTGCATAATATAACTTTCTTCTTCTTCATGTGTCGTGTCCCTTCAGGATGTAGGTGATCATGGACTTCCATTTGGCTCTGTCTCTTGTCGCTCTCAGTAATTTTTCTCTTGGTATCTCTCCCAAACTGCACTCTGCCATCCATTTGCTTAGGCCTATCAATATGTTTCCTGCTGCCTTCTCTTTTCTCTCTTCCCTTTTATCCCTCCTGTGAGAATTAAAATTTCCAGGCCATCACCCCTCATTATGTGTCTCAGGAACCTCATTTGTCTCTTCCTGATGTTGTTGTATATCGACAAACAACAAACACGCATATATATAAAAATATAAGTTATATTTTTATTAATGGCGATGAACCGTGTAGCCTAGTGAACAGAGAGTGAGAGCGCGCTTCCAAGGGTTGACGGGAGTGTCGTAGTATCTGTTGTGTCTCTCTCTCTCTCCTGCTACTCTGGTCTGTCTGTCTGGTGGATCCGTGCGCCGAGGTCTTTTTATAATCTCCAAACCGGGACTTTTTCTTCCGGTTTTGCCTCGCCCACGCACGCCCACGTAATTCTCAGAGACACCTGTTCTGTTTGCCTCTGTAGCCATTTCCGCTACTGCCGGAAATAAGGTCAAACAACCATCCGTTCCTTTCAACGACCGGAAACACCCCCGCTTGCATCAGCCTTCCTCGGGTGGGGCCAGATTGTTATATTACAATGTTAAGTATGAGTTTTCTTCTCATTTACATCCTCTCCAACACCTCACCGTTGCTCACATGCTCAGTCCATGGTATCCTCAGCATCTTTCTGTAAAACCACATTTCTGCTGTCTCCTTGATGAAATCATCCAACATTCACTTCCATAAAGAAGGACAGATATCACATAGCAATCCAGCACTCTTTTCTTTGTTTCTGATGAGATTTTCCTGTCTCTCAGTACTCTGGTTAGCTTTTGAAATGCATACTTGACTGTGCCAATGCATTTTTGAATCTCAATGTTGCACTTTCCATCCTCTGTTAGAACACTTCCCAGGTATTTGAATTTTTTTACTTGCTTTATTTCAGTTTTTCTGACTTGTAGTTGGTATTTTGGGGGTCGTCTTTTTGCTGATGACTATACATTCAGTTTTCTTGAAGTTTATGCCCAGTCCTTTCTTCTCGCTTTCTTTGCTACCTTCTGTAGGAAGTCCTGCATGCATTTTCTTTTCCATGTCTGCTATCAGCACCATGTCATCTGCATAACTATCATGTAACTATCAATTCTAATATCTGGCTATTGTATTAATATAATGTCTGTATGTTTCTATTGTCATTAAAAGGACAACCAACTTGTCATAAAAAAGATTTTGATTTATTTTTTCTCTCTTTGATAAACTGGTATTCAGGCCATCTTAATGAAATAGATAACAGTAAATGTGATCATTTGTCATTACATATTTTGCTTGAAAGCCATAGTATTAAACTTTACATCTAGTGTATTCACATTTACAAAGCTACTCATTTTTATTTTTGAAAATTACCAAGACTAAATTTAATTCATACAGTTTCAGGTCATGACTTGTCATTTTCTTAGTATGTGAAGGTGACTTGATTTTTTATTTTTTTTAATCATTTAAATTATTAACTTGATGTCATTCAATATTAACTTGAGATCTACAGCAGACAAACAGTATTTTAAGTAGTTATTGATAATATATGTTCAAATGCATTGCTTAGAAATCTACTTTGGGGAAATTGACATTTAGTTTGGTGAACTCTTTAACATAAGTAATGCAACATGTAATCCTTTAACATAAGTAATGCAATAATGTTATTTGGTGTCATTACTCATCTGAAGAGAATACTCATTTTTTTATCTTATATCTTTTTTTATAATTTAAAGGTGAACTGATAGGGCTTGAATGCCTCTATTATACTTTGTACTCTGCTAATCTGTGTATGAATATTTTGCTTCTAGATGTTTAAATAGTTCATGAGAAAAAATATTTTCTTAAATAACTGGGGTGGGGAAGCTTCAGAAAAATTAACTAAAAACTGATTGTATTAGAAACCTTTGAAATAAGTGAATTATTTAGAAAAACAAAGCCTGACTCTTGCCTTGAATGACAAATCTATTCTGTACCACACTTAAATCAGATTATTCAGTTAATATAACATCTGATTTTTTTTTTTTTACATCATCCCTTCTATTGATGGACTGTAAAAGTTATTCATTTATGTTGCAAAATAAGATGAATTTCTCTTTAGTATAGATTTTATTTTTTTTAAAGCGTTAGCTTTCATGTATGGGTGGAAGAATTTTCATGATGTTTCTGCATTGAAGATTACTTGATAAAATATACACTGTGAATGAGTTTCTTAGATGTGTCATAGAAATATCAATATGAAATCAAAGTAATGAAATATGAAATTCAGATTCATTCTTCTAACAAGCATAATTGATGAATTATTGATTGATGAAATTTTTAATTCTGTTTTTTTTTTTCTTTTATAATTTAAGCAATTTTTTTCATCTTTGATACATTCATTTATTCAGGCACCAAACCATTGTTTTCTTCTCCTCTTTGTGTGATTGAATATTTGAGTCCTTTAATAATAGTAAAAGACAAAAGAATTACTCTGGCTTTATAGCATTTACTGTTCAAAGTATTAAAACATTTTTTTCTATAGTGTCTATTTGATTTTTATGTATTAATGCATATTAAAGGGGAAATGAACATGAAGCTTTGTTAGGTGATAGGGCTTATTTGCTACAGGAATAAATTCACTTTTACACTCTTGGGATCAAGTAGTAGCCATGCTTTATTGGCATGTGTACATGCATACTCGGACATGTTTGATATGTACAAAAATATACATGCTTATTTGCACACATGAGGATTAAAACAACTTGGACAAACATATTTGTAAATAATCTGTGTTGAATTAAAAACAAGCTTTCTGAGTTTTATTAATATTTTGAAGTTTATTCACATTTTCCTCAGAAAAATGTTTCATTATAGTTAGATGTACACTGTGAAATGATTGGTGAATATTTTGGTGGAAAGAATTGGCAAATACAGTGGGAGAGAGGGAGGAAAAGGAAGTGAGATTAGTATCTAAATTTTTTTTTTTTTTATCGTATCACCCCGAGCAAGGTGGTAACGCCACTGATGTGCAGGGGGGTTATGTAATAGTGAAAAGATTGGAAAAGAGAAAGCCGGAAACCACATCCTAAACAGGGAACAAGGGATGAGCCTCTTAACCTGTTCAATAGATGTGGGTGGAGTGTGAACCGGGCGATAGATAGATCTATCTACTCCAATTAAATCTGAAAGGGAATTATTGTGAAAAGTGTAAAACTCAAATTTTGGTACAAAGTGGTATGTTTTGTCATAATACCAAACTGTTTTTTTCTTTCTCTTGACCATTAAAACCAAGTGATATTCTAATGTTATCAAACCTGTTTTGGTTTATTTGTTTTTTCTTACTCTTTGAGTGTTTTTAGAGCCACTCATGGTAAGTTGCTATTTATTTGTGTTAAAGTAGTTATGAAAGAATGGTTTGCACAAATGTTCACTTTTTTTATTATTGTGCTATGCCAAGGATAAGCCTTAGATATATGGTGATTCTAAAAATCAATGAATTTGTATAAAAAAAAGAAATTTTTTTCCATCTGCAGAAAACATAATTGATCTGTCAGTTAATATAACATCCAGTACTGTTGTACGTTTATTTATCATACTCATTTTTAGAAATTCACAGGTGCTAATTTTTTTTTTTAATCGTTTCACCCCAAGCAAGGCATTCTACTGCCACTATTGCGCAAGAGCTTACATAGGGAAAAGTGATGAGAAAGAGTGGTTAGTTATAGGAAATGTTGGAAGGAGATGAATGGGGATACCGAGGATGAGGGTTGAGTAGATGGATGGAAAGAGTGTTTGAGAGAATGGATGCAAGTTAGTGTGATAAGAGGTGTCTGTTGACCTTAGATTTAAATTCCTGGAGATTGTAGCTGCTGGGGAAGCAAGTATATGGAAGGGAATTCCACAGGCAGGAAGTGCAAGAAAAGAAGCTGTTAGAGTAGAAGTTGCGGTTACATCTTATCTGTTTCACTCATAAAAGAGTGGGACCTAGTAGCTAATCTAGTATCTCGTGCAAATTCATACCTAAGGGGCACTAGTGATCTAAATTCATCGAAGCAAAAGCTGTGAAAGTATTTATAGAAGAGGCACAGGGAAGCCACATCATGCCGGTGGGAGAGTGACTGCAGCCAGGCTGCCAAGTCGGTATCGATCACATTACAGATTCTCCGTTAGATTGCTTTTATTTTCATGAAGTCATGTGGAAATAGAATAAGCACATCCCATCTCCCCTCTCACTTGTAATCATCCATCATAATAAAATAAATGTTTTTCACAGCTAAAGCTGAAATGGTCAAATAAAGCTTCTACTATATTACAAGTCAGTTTTTAAATGCTATTCAGCTGGTTGTCAACTTTTTTCAGACATAGTAGTAAATAAACAACTGACTTGGTGCAACTTTTTAGCGGCAGCATATCAAAATTTCATCTTGCTTTTCAAATTTAAAATAGATTGCATAAAGTAATTACACAACCTGCATACTTTTTTTTTATAATCATATTGCTCTATTCAAGGCATTTTATTGCCACTGTTTTGCAGGGGGTTACACAGGAGAAAAGTTATGAGAAATAGTGACAGGTTATAGGGGGTGTTAGGAAGTGGGTAAGAGAAGGATGAGAATACTGATGAGAGTGGAGTGGATGAAGAAAGGAGCATGAGAGAAGGATGAATGTGGTCATAAAGTGAGGGATCAGTTTATATATTGATTGTAATTTAGAATTGATCCCCCACTTTATATATCCACATTATAATAGTATAGACTTTTTTTTAATAATCATATCTCCCCAAGCAAGGCATCTTATTGCCACTGTTTTGCAGGGGGTTACACAGGAGGAAAGTTATGAGAAATAGTGACAGGTTATAGGGGGTGTCAGGAAGTGGGTAATAGAAGGATGTGAATACTGATGAGAGTGGAGTGGACGGAGAAAGGAGCATGAGAGAGAGGATGCAGGTTAGTGAGATAGGAGATGACTATTGACTTTACATTTAAATTTTTGGAGATTATAGCTGTCGGGAAAGCAAGTAAATGGAAAGGAATTTCACAGACAGGAAGTGTGAGAAAAGAAGCTGCTGGAGTAGAATTTGCGTTTACAACTTATTGATTTCACAGTAAAAGGGTGGGACCTCGTTGCTAATCTTGTGGCTCAAGTAAATTTATATATAGGGAACACCAGTTCATCGAAGCAGAAGCCGTGAAAATATTTGTAGAAGAGACATAGGAAAGCCACATTGCGCCGGTGAGGAAGTGACTGTATCCGAGCTGCCAAGTCGGGATCTATCACATAGATTCTCCATTGGATTGTATCAAGGACACTTAAGTGGATAGCAGGAGCACCTGGCCAGATATGGCAGCAGTATCCAATGTACAGATGGATAGTAGATTTATATATGTGCAGGATTGTTTCAGGCAGAATAAACTTCCTGGCCCTACACAGAGAACCGACTTTCTTAGCAGCGGATTTAGCTATGGATTCTATATAGTCATTCAACTTAAGGTCTGTTGTGAGAGTTAAGCCGAGGAGGCGCAGTGTTTTGCTTTCAGGGAAACTAGCCTGATTCATGCTAATGGTGGGAAGGAGTGATTGTCTGTGATGGTTAATAGATAGCAGCTTCATTTTGGAAGTATTAAAATTCACAAGCCATTTCTTACCCCAGTCTGCCACAGATCGGAGGTCCTTTTGAAGCTCAGCAACGAGGTTTGCTTTGTCAGCCTCAGCAGATTTTTGTTCGATGCTAGAGTAAATTGTAGTATCGTCAACGTATATGCCTACTTGGGATCTTATTATGTCTGGGAGATCATTAATGTAGATCAGGAAAAGCATAGGACCTAGAATAGAGCCTTGAAGGACACCCATGTTCGTATGATAGTATTGGGAGGTATATCCATTCAATACTATTGCACGATTTGTAAGGAATGACTGGATAAGGTCAAACAATTGTCCAGTTATGCCATAACCTCGCAGCTTGCGTAAAAGACTCTGTCAAAATGCTTTGGAGATATTTAGGGCAACCGTTCAGGCTTCACCGTTCTTGTCAAGAGCCTGGTGTATATATTCAGTAATGGTTGTGAGCATATCAGCAGCAGACCTGGTGAAGTGAAAACCATTCTGTTTGTCAGAGAATAGTCTGTGGGCTGTGAGATGTTAAACCACCTTGGCGTTGATGATGGCTTCAAACACTTTGCCAAAAATCGGTAGGAGGCTGATAGGGCGATAATTAGAGGGGTCACAGGGTTCACCAGTGTTTTTATATATTGGAACTACAAAGGAGGACTTCCAACAGGCAGGAAAGCAAGAAGCAGAGAGGCAGTAATTATAGAGTTTGGAAAGAACAGAGGAGAGTTCAGGGGAACATTTCTTCAGGACAGTGATTGGGATTTCATCGCCACCGCTTGCTTTATGGTGGTCAAGCTTTGAAATTATCTTAGAGACCACAAAGGTGTTAATGTAGATATCATTCAGCTGGGCCTCAGTTCAGGGTGGAAAATCGGGTACAGATACTTTAGAAGAGTCTAGTGTCGAGTTGGTGGAGAATCTGCAATCAAAGTACTCAGCCTTGTCTGTTGTAGAGGTAAGGACCTCAGATTCGTTGATTAGAGGGGGGATTGAGAGTTTGCTATTGTTTAGTACACTTTTACAGAGCCTCCAGTAGTCTTTGGAACCAAACTTACCGGATGCTATGCGCTGCAAACAGCAGCTTGGCTTCTTTAAGTATCTTCTTGCACTCATTGTGAGCAGAGGCAAAGAAGCGCCTGTTACGGTCCAACGCGTGACTCCGATAAAGTCAGAAGAAGTGATTTCGATGGGCAATGGCGGCCAAGCAAGCGGTGGGGAGAACCAAGGGGACAAGTGGGATTTAAGTCTCAACTTCCTGGCTGGGATGAAAGCTTCGATGCCAGCCTTAACCCAAGAAGAGACCTCAGCTGCACAGTCTTCAAAGGGAAGACTAAAGACTTTATTCCAAGAGACATCACACAGGAAATAAGTCCCAGTCGGCTCTTTGGTAGCAGTAAGATATTCTGCTAGTCTGAGGTTCTTGGGTGGAGTGAATCATCAGTGTGAGAATTTGAAAATTCTTGTAATAGCTAAAAACTTATTTTCAAAATGCATCAAAACTTGTGATAAAAGATACTTGTCTCAAGATGCATTGGGTGGAGTGGATGACTTCAAATTTTAATTTCATAATTGTCTTTTCATCAGTCATTTATTCTGAATGACATCATATTGTGTGATATTAATTTTTTTTCAAATCTTCAGTTAAATCCAATTGTAAATGTGAGAATTGATCCCCAAACTTATGTGTATATATTGTTTGCCAAAGAATGACAGATTTAAAAAAACTTCCATTTTGCAATGAATTATATCTATTGTAAGCACATACACATATTGAGTCAAATCAATAAATCCACAGCTTAATTATAGGGAGGAGGAGAATTTATTTTACAGAACAAACCTTTATTTTTCAACGTAATCACATTGACAAAGGAGGAGATTAGAAACAAATTAAAAAAAAATTATCCAAATGTTGAAGAATTTTTGTCTTTATTTTCAACTGAAATTAAAGCCAAAATACGACGTTTAGAACGGCTCATGATTAAACATAATAGACATTCATTGTTTCTTATATTTAACAGTATGTGTTTAGAAAATATATATATATATATATATATATATATATATATATATATGACAGGAATGCAAAAATCATAGCATTTTTACAATTTCTGAAATTTGTTTCAAATGCATAAATTAACCTCTTAGTATATGAATAAAACTATTGTATAATATTAAAATCAATAATTTATTCGATATGGCTTGCATTAACTTCTATCATATCCTTAGCAAAACCTTGAATACTGTGCATGTCTTAACCATAATGCCCATGAGCATTTGGTCCACTCTTACATGAAAGGACTTGTTGGTGGCCTATCTTAAAACATCTTACATAATATATTCAAGCTGGTTCAGGTCTGAGCTGGAGGTAAGTCAGGAATCTGCTGACCAGAAATCAGCAAATTTAGTTGTTTAGAACATCTGCATTTCCTTGGCAGTGTGGCATGAAGCATCATCTTGTGTAGTTAACCTTGAGCCATCACTAAACACAGTTATATCAGCACACACTTTTCTCTAAGTTTGTAAAAGAATTAGTGCATATTTTTTTCCCTATAGAAAATCACAACAGCCAAGATTGTTACCTGGGTTGGATGTTTGGTTCTAAAGATGTCTTTGACATCAACTGCTGACCTTGTGAGCTACTAGTTGTTTCAGTATTTTAAAACAACATCTACTGTGAAGATTTTCTTTTTGGAGAATATTTAAGAATAAACACATGATTCTTGAGGCCATTCAGTACTTTCTTGCACTTTTCCAGTCTCTGGGTGTATTAATTCATGTGCTAGATCATCATGCATGTCCATATTATATCTTGGAATCAACTTTTAGATCAGTAGCAATCTTATTCATTAATGTTTTTCATATATTTGCTTTTTTGGTCATGAGTGTATTAATGAAGTTTGGATTCAACTACTTATTGATCCTGCTGCAACCTTGATTCTTCCAGATTCTATTGCTCATATTTGAAGTCTTCTTGATATGTCGTGGGACGATTTTTTCTTCCAACATCTTCGTCGCCACTGTTATGTCGCTAAGTATAAATGAATAATTCAACAACAGAATCAGAATATAAGTTGTATTCCGCGGAAAGACGGTTAGTATGTACAGAAGTGATTAGTAATATTTACAATAGAAAGATACAAGAGTCCAATCCGTCGTAAGACGTGTGTATACGTGATTACTTCCGGTACGCCACCGGAAGTGTGACTAACACTTCACTGACTCGCACTGACTCTTCAGTAACTCATTAGCGACTCTCAAGTGACTCTCTACGACCCTCCTGTAGAGAATCCACCATTGCTAAATATAGCAATGGGAACAGTCCATTTGTAGTCAAATAGGAGCGGTGCCCTAACACTTCTTGATATTGTAGACAGTACACAGAAATTCACCAACTAAGTTGGGAATGCTTTTAGGTTTGATTTGGGCATGAGACAAATCTAACACACTTTGCTGTCTGTCATTCTGTGAAGCTATTTTTCCTGAAAAACGTTTGTTTACTACAAGCTGATGGTATACTTGTTGTTCTGCATTTAGTTTTACAATTGGTTTAGTGGTTTGGTGGAAAATTCTAGTCTAAATTTTCCTGCAAGTTTTGTTTCCTCACCATATAATTTAGTGTTATGTTTTCTTGCTCTTTATTTATGATGGTACTTTTTTTTTTTTTAATCATTTCACCCCAAGGAAGACATTTCACTGCCACTATTGCACAGGGAGTTACATAGGGGAAGGTGGTGAGAAAGAGTGGTTAGTTATAGGAAATGTCAGAAGGAGGGCGATAGACGGGTAAGGATGTAGATGGGAAGAGTGTTTCAGAGAATGGATGCATGTTAGTGTGTTAGGAGGTGTCTATTGACCTTACAGTTAAACTCCTGGAGATTGTAGCTGTCAGGGAAGCAAGTATGTGGAAGGGAATTCCACAGGTGGGAAGTGCGAGAAAAGAAGCTGTTGGAGTAGAAATTGCGGTTACATCTTATAGGTTTCACTGTAAAAGGGTGGAACCTAGTTGCTAATCTAGTATCTCGTGCAAATCCGTACCTATGGAAAAAGAAAAGGTGAGAAACAAAACATTAAATTCTTCTTTATTTCTATGCACCTTGACTCTTGAGAATGTGTGTGATCATGGATTTCACAGTTTCCTCTCCGTTGGGGCTGTTAGTAAATTTTGTCTTTTTGCTCTCTTTATCATTGTTCTGCCAACCATTTACATAAGCCCATTAGGTAGGTTATGCGCTGCTCTTTTTTGTTCCTCTTGCCTTTAAAGTTGTTTTTCCTGATTATGCATCCTAGAAATTTCATTTTTTTTTGTTTCTATTTTCTATAAAATTTCATCATTGCTCACATGTTCAGTCCATGATATTCTCAGCATCCTTCTGTAGAATTGCATTTCTGTTGCCTCAAGTCTCTTCATGTGGAGAGATTGTCCAGTATTTGCCGTCATATAGAAGAACTGATATTACACAACAGTTAAGTACTCTTCTTTGTTTCTAATTTTAAGATTTTACTGTTTCTTAATACTTTGCTTAGCTTTGGGAAGTCAAATTTCATTATCCTGGTGAGCCTTCAGATTTCTGTTAAAACAATTCCTAGACATTTAAATTTTTGTGCTTGTTTGATTTTGGCATTTCCTATTTTCATATTTGGCTCTTTTTGAAAACAGCCATGCATTGTTTTTTTTGTCAGTTAGTTAGTTAAAGTGCCATACGTGATACATGCTTGGGCGATCATGTCTCTTTCAAGACATGACTGACTGGGCAGAAGATTATCCCGCAGTAGGTTGCCATTGCTTTCTGTGGTAGACTGGTTGCCGACCAAGGCTATAAAACCCAATCTGTCCTGTTATTTAACCCATAACTGGAAGGAATAGACGGATTAATGCCTTTCCCAAGGATATTTGCGCGTAAGTGAATGCAGTGAATTCAGGTGGAATTCAAACTCGGCTCCCCCGATTTCTCTTTCTGAGCTGATATCCACTGCACCACAACGCACATTTTTTTATGTAGATATGCTAAAAGATACCCTGATGCTATTTATCACCTGACAAATTAGTGTCAACAGAAAATAATATATTTTATATTTTCTTCACATTACATGTTTCTTGAATTCTTTCTTGAATACCGGCCTTGATGTATAACATGCATCTCTTCTGGATTGTTTACTGTTACAGCTTGTAATTTTTCCCCAAATGTGATCCTCATCTCTTTTAACAAGATTGCTCTTGTTTTAATAACTTTCTATGAATTAGGTTTTATTGGAGTGTTGATTTCATAATTGTTTACAATTTTTATATAAAGCCTAAAATGGAGTACTGCTGTCATATTTAGACAGGAGCTGTCCAGTCTTCATTTTCTAGTTTCAATAGCCCAAAAGTGTCTCCATGTCTTTGTAGGTGACAAATTATTTTCCATGCTACAACCACTATCTCACAGACAAAACGTTGCATGCCTCTCACTCTCTCTATCGCAATTTCCATAGAAAATGTTCAAACTACATTCTTTAGTTCCACCTGTTCTAACTTTCATTGTTAAGACCCACCATGCTTACTTACAATCTGGTGAACCACCCTCTTTCCCTTCATATTTCATTGGTGAGAAGTAGTTCTACTCGAGCAGCTTCTTCCTGCAAACGTCTGCTTTGTGAAACTGATTCCTATGAGGATGTTTTTTTGATCATTAAACTTATCATGTTTAAGTCAAGGGTTAACTGTTATTTTCCATATATATCTGCATAAACTGTGCCTCTTATTCTGTAACCCTCTACCTTGAGTGGCTCCAGGGCTTTGTAGAGGGTGAACCTGACTGTTAAAAAAAAAAAAAAATTATATATTCACATAACAAATTCAGTTGTTAACTAGAGTATAGTTACTTTTTGGTCATAGTCAAAAAGAATTTGATTGCTCTTTGATATTTTATCATTAACTTTTTTTCTCTCTCATTCTTTTCCAGTGGAGAGCAGTGACCAGTGTATGTGATTGCTGCTGCTATATTTTCTCTTCTAGTTTTTAGAGCTAACTATTTTACCTACTAACCTCTTTATTTGTAATACTATTTCCTCTTTCTATGAAATCTATTTTATATACTTGATATCACACTTTACAATAGTGTTTATACTGGAAACATTTTAATTATATGGTAGGTGGAAAATTGCCCTTAATACTTTTAGTAATATTTAAATTTTCATCAATAAGCTTATTTTCTTTTTTTATTTATATGTAAGTAGGTGTGTGTTCATGTATGCAATCTTGTGATAATGTGTAATTATTTTTCCATAAAAATGGATTTTAGGTGTAAGTTTCTGAAATGATTTGATATAAAACTATAAACATTCTTTTCCTCTATATTTTTACTTAAATCATAAATTTAAAACTTGAAAATGAAACTTTCATTGTTCTGTTGTTAACTTTACTAAAAATGTTTAAATTTCTAGCTTTTCAGCAGTATCAGATATATCTGCAAATTTTGTATTGTAAATACTCAACATTATTTCATTGTTACAATTTTAAAAATACCAATTTACAAATGAGACATTTTTTAATCTTCAATTTCTTTATAGAAATATTTTACTTGAGATTCTATTTCAGAAATTGAATCCTCATATTTTTCAACTTGTAGTAAAGCTAGTTTTGCTTTTCAGTTCATATTATACCTTTCAGAAGAATATCTACAACAGCAATCAAGTAGCTGTATATTTTCATATGCATAAGTAACAAAAGTTTTATGTTTACCTCTCTCTTTCTGATTATATGTAAAGTGATATACATGCAAATTCACTCTATCCGCATACATTTATTCCTTGTTAGAAATTGTCATTAAAATTACTTCTTTGCCTCGTTGACATAATTTCCATGGATTAAATGAATTTGCTAAAAAATGTTAAAACTACATATAATATTTTCTTGAAGAAAACTAATTTTCTAAAGAAACATTATTAGGTCTGTAACTTGTTTGAATCTCTGAATGTTTACACGTGAATATATTCACACACACATAGACTTTTTAAATTAATACAAAACATACAAAAACATGATCATAAACTTAAATGCTGCATATCTTTTGTATATAAACAGTAGAGTGTCCAAATTTGGTTTGGGAATGTAGTGACTGAAAAATTGTGGGGAAAATAATCCATGTGTGCATATGTGCACACATACATACCAATTGATTAACTGCAATTGATTTGTGTTAAGAAATTTCTTTTTTAAATAATTTATTCTACTTTCTTCGAGGCTACTTTGGTGTGGTTTAGTTATTAGTCAAGATAATCATGTACATAGCAAAGATGAGTTAGGAAAGCTTGCCTGGCTTGATGTTAAATGAGGCATTCTCTAAACAGAAAACAAAAAAACGCTCTCTGTTTCAACAGACATTTATTAGCCTTCTACTTCCTCTGGTAAATTTCTGTGATCTGGTTGCATGGTATGTTTGTGTGGGAGGAAAAGCTTTACTTGAACACCATGTATGTTGATAGTGTTAAGGTGTTTTCTATAATAATCTGTGCAGCATTTATCTATAGGCTTTTGAAAAATTAGATATTTTAAGATGTATGATAAACAAACAACAATAAAGTAACCAGTTTGCTTAAGTAAATTCGTGATACTTTATTAAAAGTAATAATATCCTCTTTAAGCATTTCCTAATATTTAGGTAACATAAATGAATCTAGTCTTGTTTGCCTTATACATAAATTGTCTTGTAGAATTTTCTTTACCATAATTTGAGAGAATTCATGGTCTGCTGTTATGTGATATACTCTCACTCTTCAACCTAAAAATTCTATTCTATAACTTTTAGATCAATCATTATCATTCCTGGAACTGTTTGACTTACTGTTCTTGTTCTTTTTGCTTTTTTTGTTACAAGGACATTTCAACTTAGCCATTCTTCAATCTTCTTTAGGTGTATAAATGTCGATCAATAAGTCTATAACCTGATCCAGTTGTTTGCTAAATTTTTATGTTAAATTCCTCACTGTGTAATGTTATTGTCTTTAACTAAATGAACAGTATTGGATTAAGTGCATTAATATTGAAAGAGATTTTGTGGAAAAATATTTTTGTCAAATAAATTATATTTTTTTTTACATCATTAGTCTATATGCTTATGTATTGTCTGTATGGAAGGAGTTTATCCACTAGTAGTGAGATATCTTTTTTAATTGTCAAAAAACAAAAGAAAAGGTTCTATATCTGAAGAAAGTCAAAGAATGATCTAGCTAAAATGTTCTGGTAATAACAGAAACAAAATGAATAAGATCAATCGTCTGAACAACTCTTGGAATCTTTATGCTTGTTTTTGAGATGCAAACTCTTTAACTCTGGACCTCCCCCATGGTATTGAGAATGGTCACTAGCAACTTTGATGTAAAAAGGAGGACTGCAACATTCTATGATATCTGTAATTATTAAATTATTTATCATTTTATTTTACTTTTAAAAAAAAGTATATTAAATATCCTTGAAAATGGAGATATGGATAAGAATGCTTGTATAAAATAAGAAACTTAATAAACACACAGTACTTTGCTTGAAAAACATGGCAAGTCTCACGGCAATAAAAGATCTATAATTTCCCTATCACAGCATGAAAAATTTGAGCATAATACATTTAACAAAATATTAAAATAACAATTATAAATATGAATGCTGGATATTAAAGAAGTAAGAGGGTACAAATCAAAAGATTTTAAATTGACAACATTTCCATTTCACTGAAACAGGTGTTAAATATTTCTGTTTGCTTTTTTTTCTCACTGAAACCCAGTAACGTCTTTGATGCCTTTTCTGTCTTTCCTTGCACTAAAAACAGAATTGTTTGTGAGGTATTGGCAGGGCTTAAAGGTCATGCTATCTAAAGGAGGGACAAATACAATTATGATAGGATATTATTTTCACTCATGAGAAAGTTGGAAAAGTTACCTAAGTATCTAATATCTATAGAATACTTTGCCTTTTGGCACTTGAATTTCAAACTATTTTTTTTTTTTAAATTATTTTTCCCAAAGTTCTTAATTCAAATGTCATGAAGAAACCTTTTTGTTCACTCCTTTCCTAGTAAATAATAATTTATGATTGGTTTTTCTTTCTTTCTACTTGTAAACTTTTATGGAATTATTTTAATCTTAAAACTGAAGAATGTTATATTCTTTCAGTCTTTCACTAATCTGTTTCTATAAAAGTCTTGCAATCAACTTTTTAATCTCTCTTGAGACTTACCTTGTAAATATTTGATAATCTTTAATGTATTTGTTTTACTTCTGAACCTTGAACATGACTCTTTAGATTTATAAACCTAATTTAAATATTTCATAAATAGCTTCATGCATAGTGATTAAATAAACTTTCTACTTCCAGACTTTCATTACGAATCTTTGATATTCAAATAAATAGAAGAAAAATTGATGTATGATGTTGGAATAGGATTTTTGTATATGTATGCATGTGTAAATACAGGCAATTCTTTCTAGTCCTTGTACTAACAGACTGATAAATTGGCACTATAGATGTGTCATTCTCAGACAGTAAACCCAGATTCATGGAGGTTCAATACTTTTGTTATTTACATAATCAATTTTTGGCAACGGCATAATATGACAGGAAACCTTACTTTAAGGCTTTGTACAGAGAGAAAAATTGCAACCCATGTTTTCAAATATCTACATTTGAATACTGGCAATAATGTGATATATATATATATGTCAGCCCCAAATTATTCATACTCCCATGTAATATTTATTTTTATATTTTCATTAAAGAAATAATTTTATTTTATTTTATTTTTTTTTAGCCAAATTAACATATAAAAAAAACAGTGACAGAAACAATACATGAGAAATATGAAAAAAAATAAAAGACTGTACTTTGTTAAAAGGCCTATCAGTTATGAATGAATTGTTTATCTTTCAACAGCATCTGTTCCCACCATATATCACTATATTTGGTTTGGGTATATATTGGCCTTGTATAATGATTAAAAGAAAATGTGCGTAATCTTTATAAACACACAATAAATATTTATATAACAATACAGAAGGATAAGCTGAATGTTGAATTTTCAAGAGTTCAAGTGTAAGAATTCTGGCAAATGAAAGAGATAAAAGTCTCTGGATGGAAGCATATATATATATATATCCGCAGACAGATCTGTTTTGCTGTATCACAGCTCATCAGTATGGTTAAACATCTGATTGCTTTTTACCCAGGATTGAAACCCGACCAAATTGGTGTCAGTCGGTAATTCTACCTCTGAGCTATGGGTGCTCGCTAGGAGGAGGCAGACTTTTAGCGTGTGATATACCATCTATTCATATGCCAGTGTGAGAGTATTTTAATTCATTACTGAATGAGCGATGCATAGATGCTAGAGTAGCTACTGTTTTTTTAAAGTCTACCATTCTTCCAGAGTGTTCAATCAGGGTGTGAGAGCGTAGTCATCTGCAGGCAGATCTGTTTTGCTGCATCACAGCTCATCAGTATGGTTAGACATCCGATTACTTTTTACTGAGGATTGAAACCCGACCAAATTGGCGTCAGCTGGTGATTCTACCTCTGAGCTATGGGCGCTTGGCAGAAGGTGTCAGACTTTTAGCATGTGATAGACCATGTATTCATGTATGTGTGTGTGTGTGTAATACACACACACACACACACACACACACACTGTTTGAACTGTTGTTCTCATCTTTATTGTCATGTTTATGACATTTTGGCCTTTGTACACTTTGGCCTTCTTTAGGTGCAAGAAATTTCAAACTGAACCCCTTTATTTTAATCACTGGGGGTATATCATTTCCATTTTATGTGCAATACCGCTACTAGTTGCCATATAGTTACCTCTCTTTTACTCCGCTCTCTAAGTTATTTGTTCAACACTACTGTAGCCAGGTATTGAACTCACAACTCTATATCCATCTGGGCCATGTGTTCTTGATGCTGAAGCATACAACAGTTGAAATTTCGTAAATATGCTGGTAAAGGTGAGGACAACAGTCCGAACAAGGTAAGTAATGTAACTACTACCTTATCTCAGAATTATAGACAAATATATTGAAATGTAGTATCTGCCTCCTTAAAAATGGAGGTGAGGGAAAGTATATGTTTATGGCTGCCTGTTAATGCTGTACTTCGTCTTCAGGAATGTTGCGATGGCTGCAGCATTAAAAAATGGGCAAAATAAATTTATCAATTTGGTGCTTGAATGATTTTCCATCTGTTTATATACACATCTATAGTTCCACTTTGAAAAGGTGCAATTGGCTCACAGCCTATAACCTAGTTGTGAAAGATTTTTGATTGGTTGATCAAACTATCTATTTTTAGAAATGGTAAAATCTTGTTTTCCTTATTTATTTATTCCATTTTTTACATCCTGGTTGTGAAAGCTTTCTGATTTGTTGGTTGAACTATGACTTTGTTTGCTTGGCAATTTTTATTATCTGTCAACTTTTTTTTATGTGCAGTCCTCAGATTAAAACCCAAACACTCTTAAATGTTCATATTGGAGCTTCCAAAATGAATGCCAAGCAGTGCAGCGTTTCCAAATTTCTGGCAGAGTAAATTATGTCATGTTTGTCTTTTTCTTACAAATGGTGCCCAACTAAACCTATTATACTGTGGTGTCAACAAAATCAAAAATAGCACACATGTACAAAATGAAAACTATAAAATGGTTACAATTTACCCACCCATTGCACCTTCTATTATATATATATATATATATATATATATATATAGGTCTTGTTATGTATTTCTCTATCTCTACAACTTCACTAAAATTTTATTTGTATTTTGATCACATGTTCAATGTTATTCGTCCCCTTGTTTTATAAAACAGAAATAAATGACTAAGGAAGGAATTTAAGCTACCTTTTTTTTTTCTTTCTGGTCCTTTCAATGATAAATTCATAAATAGTTGAGATGGGGGACTGATTGTTTGTTCATAATGATTTCTAGTTGCTTCTCTTGGTAACAACTGCTATAAGATACCCTGGAGTGACTGGGACTTGTGATAATTGATTAATGATCCATAAATCTTAATTAATTGCTTCACATATTCTTCCAGTTCCAGTATTGCTCTTGGTGCAGGTTCCGCTTACTAACACCCTCATCGTGTTAAACTCATTTGTTATGTTATCAGATCATTTACCTTTAGCCATTTAAAATTTTCAGGAAAATAAATTTCTTGTTTCAAAATTATATTCAGTGACAAGTCTATAATCATATCCTTATATCAACATTTTCCACAGAATATATTCTAATCACTTGAAGGAAAATTAATTATTGATAAACAAGAATTAATCACATATCCACAATGAATACTGATTATCTAACATCATTTTGCATATGAATCTTCTTGGTAAAATATTTTAATTTCCCATTCAGTTTTCTCCTTAAGTGCAAATACATTTTCCAAACTCAATAAACTTTTTCTTCATTTCATTTGATTTAGTACATACATTAATCCATACACCAACTAAATTCTTTGTTTTAAACAGAATCTAGATTTCCTTTTCATCAATTCTGGGTTTTCTTCTCAAAATTCAGTTTCTCTCTCTCTCCCTCCAAATTTTAGTTCAAATGAAGGATTTTTATTTTGTATAAAGCATTTAACAGATATATTTATGATCTACTTTTAGATTATAAATTTCAGTTTACTTGGAAAATCAACACTAGTAATAATGTCACATGTCTGTTACATTCATTTTTTCATTGATGATATTATGACAAGCATTAATCCATTACTTCCTCTAACTATAGGTTAAAGTAGCAGGCTTGACTGGACTCTCTGGCTTTGGGTGACAGCTAGTCTACAAGAGATAAAACTCTGAATTCAAAACCATGGAAAACAACCTGACAATCTTTACGAAGAAATTATTGCAGTTCACACACATTGAAAAAAAGGAAGCTGTGAACAGCCATGATCATCTATGTTCTGAAGGGATATTAAAAAAATGGGGTTAAGATAAAGTCACAGAAAAAGAAATAATGTCACAATAGTATCCTGTTTTCTTTCAGAATGTATTGGTAGATCGCTTTCCAGTGTGTATGTATATATATATATATATATATATATATATATATATATAGTCATCCACAGACAGATCTGTTTCGCTGTATCACAGCTCATCAGTACAGTTAGACATCTGATTGCTTTTACCCAGAATTGAAACTCGACTGAATTGGTGTCAGTCGGTAATTCTACCTCTGAGCTATGGGCACTCAGTAGAAGGAGGCAGACTTTTTAGCATATGATGTATCATACACCAGTAGCTCTAAATATTTGGTTTATTTTTGATTGTGTATTGAGCACTTTTTTCAATCTACCATATGCTGATTCAGCCAGCCACTAGTGTGTGTGTGTGTATATATATATATATATATATATATATATATATACTTAATTCATATATACTACTTGTAATGTATTGATATGTCAGTTTGCAAAATGAATATATATATATCACACATAATGTATTGATGTATCTATTTCCAGAATGAAATCCAGGGTGCAATGCATAAATTGTCATCTAAATTATGCAAAAATGAAAATAACACTATTAACAGATATATTTAACTAAATTGCAAAAAAATATGTTGAAATACTAAAAAAGTAAATTTAATCAATAAAATTGCCATTGACTTCAACCCTGGCCTTCAGATGACTTTGGAATCTCTTGCATCTCTTAAGTTGGTGGATGCTGCCATAATCGTTACCTTCAGTTAATCTTTGGTATTACAAGGAGTAACTGCATCCCACACATAATAATCAGAAGGGTTGCAGTCTGGGGAGTTACATGGCTAAATTTAACAGATGATATTGTTATAGAAATTTTCTCACGGCCATGACTTGGTTCTCTTGCTTGTATGGTGCAGAATTCTGTTATCAGATATAAGGTCCCCCAGCGACAATCCTCTTGATTCAGGGCAGCAGTATCTCTTTAAACCACTTGATGTAGGTCTGTGAGTTGAGTCTGTGGCCCTTACCAACAAATTTGGGAGTTCTTTTCTTATCAGAACAATCAGTGATTTTTCCAAGCTTTACCTTTGTAATCACTATTAGATTCATCTAACTTTTTCCAAATCCTATGTGCAGTTCTCAGATTAACACCCAAACACTCTTAAATGTTCATATTGGAGCTTCCAAAATGAATGCCAAGCAGTGCAGCATTTCCAAATTTCTGGCAGAGTAAATTATGTCATGGTTGTCTTTTTCTTACAAATGGTGCCCAACTAAACCATTCTATACTGTGGTGTCAACAAAATCAAAAACAACGCACATGCACAAAATGAAAACTATAAAATGGTGACAATTTACCCATTGCACCTTTTATATTTATATATATATATATGCTTTGTTTGCTCTACTTGCGTATTGAGCGCTTTTCGTGTTAGGTTACTTGTCTCAGGGCTTTTTTCTTTCAGCTAGTACTTTGACTAATGTTCAAGTGCTTACCTTGTTTCTTTTTTTTGTTACCTTTTTTTCCCCTCCGTGTTTGTACTAGGTGGGTTTTTTGAGACGAGTTCAATAACAAATTTACAGTTTTTTTTATATATATATATATATATATATATATAGGCATGTACACACATATTTATATACATAATTCAGATATACTATTTGTATATTAGTTCCACTGACAACTAAGTTCAGCTCCTGGCATGCTCATTGTGAAACTACTTTTACAGACAGAAAAAGGGGTGAAAGGCAGGTTACTGGTGCTTCATAACCAGTTGTTTTGGACATGTGGATCTCATCAGTCTAGGAAGGCAGTTCATCTAGGGAAAGAAAAACCCTCATTTCAAACCTCAAGATAAAATCAGGAGTCTGAGTCCTTTAGTTCTTGCAGCTCTTGTGACAACACTGGCCCCAAATTGTAACGACCCTGTCATTCCTTTTGTCTAATCAGTGACGTAGAAAGGGAAGATGTGATTCATGAGCAACAGCCTGTCCTCCAGTGAAGACAAAGATAGCAGTGTACAATGCCTGTGTCATCAGCACGTTGCTATACGACAGCGAGACATGGACCATGTATACTAGGCAAGAGAAGTATCTGAACACCTTCCATGTGAGAAGTATCCAATGCATATTGGGAATCTAATGGCAAGACAAGGTGCCCAACACAGAAGTCCTGTCTCGCGTGGATCTGCCCACTATGTTCAAACTCCTTAAACAGGTTAGGCCATGTCTACCACATGCCAGACAGTCACATTCCAAAAGACCTCTTGTATGGAGAGTTGGTCTCTGGAAGAAGACCCACTGAGTGGTCACAGCTGCGGTATTGTGACATCATAAAATGCGATATGAAGGCTGTGGGCATCAACATGGAGTTATGGGAGAGCATGGCAGTCAACCAGTCCAAATGGAGAGGAATCCTGGTCAAACAACTCAAATCAAGGGAATAGCAGCTGACACAAGTAACCATGGAAAGGCAGGTTCGCAGAAAGCAAAGTGACAGCTCCAATAGACCAGAAACAAAACATAAATGCAGCCTCTGCAACAAAACCTGTCACTCCTGCATTGGCTTTTACAGTGACAGATGCCAATGCTCCAGCCAAGCAAACAACTAGGATGTTATCCATGGTCAACCCTGACTGATGAAGGCCTACTACATCTATTAGCTTTCTAATGATTAATACTTCTGTGCAAAATTTTTATTGAATTTGTATTTTAAATAGATTTTGTATTCCGCCTTTGTGTAGATTCTAATTGTGTACATCTCATTAGAAATGAAAAAAAAAATGAAATAACATTTGTGAAGTACTTTATTTGATATAATTTTGGTCAAGCACCAAGAAATATTTTAAGCGATAACAACATTGAATCTTTAAACATAATTTTTAATCCTGTGGTTAATTCCGTCAGTGCTAAGGGACTAGTTATATTTCAATTGGTTCCATAATTATATACAAAAGAACATATTCATAATGCAAAAAAAGGTTCTAAAAATCAATCTGTCTTATTAGAAAAGACAAAATTGTGGCACAAAAGGAAAACCTTATCAGGAAAATAACAGAAAAATTATGGCATAAAATAATTTTAACTCTTTTAAGTGTCAGAAAATATTTCTTGTTCTTGCTGAATTTGATTCTGTTTCTTGCTTGACTGGCAACATTATTGTTAAAACTATTAATGTGGCTCATATTTCATCAAAGCCAACATTTCCAATGCCATAAGGAAATCAATAATGTCTGTAAATATAAATTGTAGTGACTGACAACTGAATGAAATGAGTTTTGATCAATGTTTTCAAAGGATTTTTTTGATAATGATACAATTTCAGAATTTTATTTGTGGTAGCCATGGATTTATTTTAGTTACATTAAGAAAGTTTTGTCACAAAAGTTAATGTCCATTATAAAAATGCAATATATTTTGTTAATTACTTCAGTTAAATAGGAATTGGGGATGAAAGCATGTTACTCTTTCTATATATAAATGACCTATATAAGTATAGCTGTCAGAAGGTGGAGGAGGCTGCTCTTTAGCAAGTTTTAGGATGGCCAAAGCATCCCCCATGGTGGTGACTCCCAGCTCCTTGAGCATGTCTCGGTCTATTATGGATAAGTTGTCCTTCATTAGATTTTCCTTTGTGAATGATTCTGTGTAGATTTTCACAGATTCGACTGAGATGCCAATCTTGGTGAATTACTCTTGCCAATCAATCAGTTCAGATCCTGTTCACAGTGACATGATGAATACGTGGTTCGACAGTGTCAGCGACAAATGTCCAAAAGCCACCAGAAAGAGACTTGAAACTATTTATTACAAAATAGGCTAAGCCATTGCCCAGGGTGGGGCAATACATTTGCTGGCCTGCCATTGGCTAGATTTTTGATAAAAGAGGTTATCTGGGTTTAACTGTTTTGCCAACATGAGGAGGTCATGACACCCACCATTGTGAGGAGGCTATGATAGTTTACAAGGCAGCCATGATGTTCCCAGTAAGTTACCTTGTCTTCTACAGACAATCTTGACTTATACCAGACAATCTTTCTTGTCAGAATACATCTTGTACATTGATAAATCTTGTCCATGCATGAAATATTGCTGCCATATCTCATCTGGTGTTCTTGTTATATATCTTGAGATTTTTTATAAAATATGAAGATAGGTGTGCAATGATAGAGATCTTGACCTGGCATCTCAATTTCACTTACTTTCCCACTGCAATTACATGACTTCCCTTGGTTGTTTCTTTAAATATTTTCATGGTAATTGTTTTAATGAGCTTTCCTCCTTAGTACTTCGATCAATTTAAGTGAACTACTATGTGGTGCAGTAGATATCGGCTTGGAACGAGAAATCGGGGAGCAGAGTTCAAATTCCACTTGAATTCATTGCATTCACTTATGTGCAAATACCCTTGGGAAAGGTATTAATCCATCTCTTCCTTCTAGTTATGGGTTAAATAGCAGTACAGATTGGGTTCTATAGCCTTGGTTGGTAGCCAATCTACCGCAGAAAGCAATGGCAACCTACTGCGGGATAATCTTCTGCCCAGTCAGTCATGTCTATTTCAAGACATCATCGTATGGCACTTAACTGACTATATTGGTAACTAGGTATCACCATTTAACTGTTGAACTTTCCAAGTTATCTTGGTATTGAACTCAGAACACTTTAGGTAAAATCACTGGAATTAATCAACATCTATATTCACTGGGCCATGTGTTCTTGAGGCCATCAGTGTATGAATTTCTGAGACTTATAAACCTAATATCTCAGTTACAACTTTTTACATATGGCAACAAAGATAAGAACAACAGTCCAAACAATGTAAATAATAATGTAAAACGAATTATCTTTTGTAAATATGAAGGATAACTATTGAAAGCATAAAGCAGATATATTTTTATAAAAGAAACAAACACGCAAAAATATTTTTAATCCTTTTGCTATTTGGATTTTAGTATTAGGTTGATAAACATAAGAGGGATATTTTGATAGAATAAATTTTGTTGTAATTTTTTTTCATTTCATATTTGAATAAATTCTTAATTTCATACTGACCCACATAATGATGGTATTTCTTAAAACTATCTTTAGTTAAACATTTAGTAAAATCTGGCAGACAAAGAAGGTATAATTTTCCTGATGTTCATAGAAAATAATTCAATGCCTGTACATTGCCAAATATTTTAAAATTACTTTATTTGAAATCATGTAATATTCATTATTTCTGAAAACAGAACAAAAGTAGCAACTTGTATATAATGGATCTTACAAGTTATTTTAATTGAGCATACAAGATAACTGCAAGGCATTACATCTTTAGGTGATTCAATAACTTGATTTTTTAGATGCCTCATTTTTATCAAGAGAAATCTTAGAATTTGGGATATTATTTTATGTAGAAAATTTTTAGATAACGTGTATTTTTTAATTTTTTTTATAATTTTTAAAGAAATTTCATTTATAAATAGCATGCTCATTGTACTCATAAATTATATTTATGAATTATGTTTTGTACTTATAAATAGTATGTTTATAAGTACACTGATATCATTCTTGTTTCAAACATGAAATCTAATTTTAACTTGTAAAAGTTTGTAAATAAAAAAAAAAGAAGAAAAAGCATAAAAATTAAGTAAAATGAAACATAACATTTAACCTGGAGTATATTTCAGATAACATTGAGAATAATGTAATCATGATAATAATTACTGATATTAAAAACCATGTGTTATAGAGTAATGCTTAACATGCTAGTCATATATCAATCAATAAATCTATTGCACCATGAAATGATGATGAGTATATTAATTTTCAAAACAGTTGCTTGTGTATTCATCCTTCATTAGGTGCTTTCTTAGTTTAGCCAACATGTATTATGTTACTTCTATAGTGTATGTTTTCTATGTGCATGGTTAGAAAATTTAGTTTTTAACCATGAAACCCAGATTTCCAGTCTCACCATGGTAAATTTGTCAGTATAATGACATCTTGATGTTATTGGTCTGGGAAGATGATCCCAGCATGCAACAACTTTACAAAGTGCTTGAAAACCCTACCATAGGTTTACTCAAACCTTTTGAGTGAAACTGGAGTAGGTGAAGCTATTTGGAAACCATTGATGGTTGTGCTAGCACAAAGTCACAAGTCATCATGACTGAGGGTTTGAGATAATGGTCTTTTTCAATCTGTGGATTATGCCAAATTTTGAGCTCTCTCCTAGAAACTGTAACTACAGTTTGCTCAGCATAGTTGCAATATAAGCCACAGATGTACTATGTAGGTGTTTCTGAACAGGTGCCTACAGCAAGGATTGGCTAGTCACACTAGCAAGTGGGTATGCTTGGAAATGAGTAGTCTGCCATTTTATTATATATATTATCCTACATCTATGGCAATATATATATATATATATATATATCCTTACTGTTGAGCACTTTTCTTAGGAGTAATACTATTTTATATCTTATTTTCTACTTGTTGCCAGAATATGGAACCTATAAATTTAAAATACTCCACCAAAAATATCTTGGTCTCTGGCCAAAAAATTGAAAGTGTACTGCACAGGAGGTGGAAGCTCTACTTCTATAAAAATAACAAGAACCCCTCCATCCTAGATAACACAGGGTTTTATAGGTTTATATCTTTAAAAATCCCGCCACCTGATGAGCAATTGTTGAAATTTGAGTACAACTTATTTGCTCTAACAAAATTAAATTCTGTCATACCATCAACAAGCTGCGAAAAACAATGCTGATGGATGTAAATAAGTTTGACGAATGTGACAAAATAATTATTTAATTGGACAAAACAAACCAGCATATTTATAATTCAAGGCCCCAAGAATGCACACAAGCGCCATCAGAACCAATTGAGGAAATGTTGAGCAATTGACATTAATGAATCACCACCGACCAATGAAGAGTCGATAGACACCATCTTCTTGAGTTTCGATCTCGAGGCACCCTAAGCTTCACCTGAAATAAGGCGATCTGGAAGAGAAACAAAATTTGTGGATTCTTTGATTGTCAATCCAAAATGGAAGAAATATTTAACAGCTTTTCGGGGAAGAGCTCTTGGAAGAGGGATGTTGTGGGGCATTACCCACTTAACTATGGACTCTTCCTACCAGTATATTAACTGAGAATTAATCACTCTTGTGGCTTTAATTCAGCTCAGCACAGTCTGTCCATCTGTCAGTCATTAGTAAGTCAAGCTTATATTGACTCTGTTCTCTTGTATCTATTTTTGACTTAATATTATGTTGTAACCTTACCACCGTGTTTCGAGTTATCATTTCGTAGTCCCATCACCAGTCCATATCAAAAACATAGATAAATATATTTCACAACATAATACTATGATATCAAATAAATATTTGGCCCACATAAACAGCATCCGTCACTCAACTGATAGCAAAAATTACCCTTCTAAAAATGATTGCAATTGTCAAAAAAATAAAACCTGCCCATTGAATAGCCAATGTATGTTCGAAAGTATTGTTTATAAAGTTCAAATTCATTTGGATGATAATGATGTTAAATTTTCCTTTGGAAGCACTTCTAACAGGTGGAAGACAAGATTTAACAAACACGTGTTGTCTTTAAACAACAGTAAATACAGCAAAAATACATTATTGGGAATTCAAAAATTACAAGAACCCAATTATTACCTGGAATATTGTAGCTAAATCCAAACATTACAATGGAAAAGAAGATAAATGTAATCTATGCCTTTTAGAAAAACTTGTCATTTTAAACCATATCAAGAATCTTAATTGCTTAATAAAAAACACTGATTTAATGACCACATGCTGTCATAGAAAAAAATACTTATTTAAATTCTTAGACCCAGATTGATATACAGTATAACCCTGTTATAAGAGACCTGATATAAGACAAACACGGATATAAGAGATATTTTCTCTGGGGCCCCAAATTAGAGCCAGTGTTAATGTATATAAAACAAAACAAACCCGGATATAAGATAACTTATATCAGGTCCCGACAACTCTCTTATATCAGGGTTACACTGTAGATTCCTCTATGTTTGCCCCTTTTTTCTTTCCCCCCACAATATTACTTTTAACAATTATGAATTAAACCCTTCTTATTTTTGTTCCCGACATTTGTTAATTTTAAATTTTAATTCTAAATTTTGCTTTTATATTTTTTTTATTTTATTTAAAGTTTTAAAATTTTAATTTTTTATCTACATGTAATATTTGAATATTTAAATTTTTATGTTTCAAGACTTATGCCCCTTTGATTTCTTTTCCCTGCATTTTTTTTATTTTTAATATTTTGTATTTTAGCATTAATTTTAAGTTTTAAACTTAAATTTTTATCTGCGTGTAAATTTTAGAATATTTCAATTTTTAATCTTGTTATTAAAAAAGCAGTAACTTTATAAGATTTGATTCCCATGAATATCGAGTGAATTTAAGTTCAAATCTATTAATCTGTCAATTTGAAATATGCACCTGATGATTGCATAACGTATGAAACTCTGAGTCATGCCATAGACATAGGATAATATATGTATATATATATATATATATATATATATATATAAATGAAATACGGCTCTGTTCATTCATTGAGCACTGTTTTATTAACACACGAATAATAATACTATACATCTGACCAGTTCCCTTCTTATGTCTCAACTGTGTGCCAATATCTTGGTCTCAGTGAATGATCTTCCTGTTCAGTCAGTGACATTGTCAGCTTATTTTCGTCCTCTGTTTGCTTGCTTCTTCTTTTGCCTTGTAAGACTATAGTGGAAATGTTGTTGAATTTCAAGATATGTCCATGCTATTTCAACATCATCTTCTTGACAGGGAATATGAAGTCTTCTAATGTGGCCTCCCTTTGTCTGTTCTATAAGTACTTTCATGGCTTCTGCTTAGATGAACTTAAGTCACTGGTGCCTCTTCAACAGGTCTTTACTCGTGCAACCAGAATGGCAACTGGGTCCCACCCATTCACATTTAGGTTAGCCAAATGCAGACGACAATTCTACTCCCGCAGCTTCTTCTCTCGCACTTCCCGCCTGTGGAACTCACTCCTATATTCTTGCTTTCCTGACGGCTATAACCTCCAGAAATTTAAATGCAATGTCAATACTCATCTAGTAACCACTTGACTCTAGCCCTTCCCCCACCCCGTATATCCTTCCCTTTCTCTCCCCCCTTGCAACTGTCATCACACCTGCATTTTCATCTTTCTATTGCTTCTTCCTAATTGGTTTGTAATCCTCTTCCCCCTCCTCTAATTAATTTTCTTTCAGTTATGTAGCCCCTCGCACATCAGTGGCTTTTGCGCCTTGCCTGGGGTGAAATGATTAAAAAACATTCACACTCCACCCACGTCTATTGAACAGGTTAAGAGACTCATCCCTTGTTCCCTGCTTAGGATGTGGTTTCCGGCTTTCTCTTTTCCAATCTTTTCACTATTACGTAGCCCCCTGCACATCAGTGGTGTTACCACCTTGCTCGGGGTGATACAAAAAAAAAAAAAGGAAGATATTAAAGTGTGTAGGTGACAGAAAATAGACTTGGCATATAGTGGCTAACATCTTTTTAAAATAAATGCTTTGGTACTTTTCAGACTAAATAGGATTCTTTATGAGCTTTGTATTTGGCAAGTAACTTGTTTTTTTCTTTTTGGTTGTGAAAGCAAATTTTATTTTATTTTCTTATTTTGAATAGTCAAGTCTGTAAGAATTTAAATTAAATACTTGAATTCTTTATTAATTAATAGTATATTTTATTTCAAATTTAATAAAAAATAAATTGAGTAAAAGAAAAAGTTCAGGATTTCTTTTTTCTGATTTAAAATAAATTTTAAATTGATCTGCTTTAAAAATAAGATATTTTAAAACTTTTAATAAAGGATACTTTTTCTTAGCTTTGTTAGTAAAATTTGTTCATCAGGTTTTTCATTCTTGGTCTCACAGAACAAATTATAATCTATCCCTTCATCAGTAAAGTACTTATTATAGAAATAATTGTGGGAACCTTTCCTTAAATATTAATTTAAACCCAATATAAGTCATTACTTGTTTCTCTTGTTGTCCATCCTCTTTTTGTCTTGGTGCTTTTTCTGTATATAGGATGAGTCTATTAATAACCATATATTGCTTATGTTAGCCGGAATAATAAATGAGTGTTTTTGGCAGTAGACAAAATAACTTGCTAAAACTAATTCTAAGTAACCTCCATAATTATATTATTTCCAGTAATTTCAAATTGGGCTTTATTCATTTCTCTCTGTGAGAGTTTAGCTTCAGGCTGAATTCCACAATTTGTGTTGCAGTGTTTTGTTTGTAATTCAAAATGTCAAGCTATTTAATTAATTAATGTCCATTCTTTTGTTTCCTAAGATCTACTTGGTGTCGATAATAGTTTTACAAGCTTGTTGTTAGGTTTATAACTTTTTAAAAATCTAAAGCCAATGAGAAACTTATAAGTACTACTATTACTATTACTACTAAATGTAAATTCTGAAATTGACTATCAATACATTCCTAGCCATTGACCTCCAACTGGCCACTTAGATAACCCCAATTTGGTATTGCTTCTATTGTCTTTTTTTTATTCATTCTTATGAATGCTAAAGGGTTTGGAGGAGAGCATCATACAAGCTGATACAATTACTTTGTTTTCTCTCTTTTCTCTTTTTAAGACTCTGTCTAAATCAGTCCAATACATTAAGCAATTTTTCTGAGGATGGCCACTTATGGGAATTTGTTCTCCTAATTTTGTTTTCCTTTACTGTTTTGTTTAATCAATAACCAGAAATGAAAGTCAGATCTCTTCTGACCCAAACTAATTTTATTCTAGTTCTATCTTGTACTTTATTCAGTACAGCTGTTCTATCATGTTACAGACACTAATCATTTTTAAAGCCTGAATGTTGGCTTTGAATAATAGTAATGGTAATATTAGCTTCTTCTTCTTCTATGTGCCCTGTCCCTTCAGGACGTAGGTGATCATGGCTTTCCACATTTCCCTATCCCTGGTGGCTCTGAGCACGCCTTCTCCTGTTACACCATGCAACCCTCGTTCCATCATCCACCTGATTAGGTCCTTCAAATATGTTATCCACTGCTTTCCCCTGTCTCTTTTTCCCTCTATCTGGCCTGTTGGTATCAGGTTCTCGAGGCCCTCCTTCCTCATTGCATGTCCCAGGAACTTCAGCTGTCTCTTCCTGATGCTCAGTATTAATTTCCTTTTTGTTTCCATCATTTCCAAGACCTCATCATTGCTCACATGCTCAATCCATGAGATTCGCAGTATCCTTCTGTACAACCACATTATTAGCTTCTTTAATAGTAGATACGTTTGCCATTTGTCTCGTTCACACTCTTCTCCACTCTTTTGAATAAGGGAAAGAGATTTATCCTTTGTTTCCTGTTTATGATTGATTGTCCAGTTCCTTCTAAATTCTTCTCATTTTTTTTTTCACTACCTGTAGCCCTTTGTATCTTAGTGGCACTATCACCTTGCTTAGAGTGAACTGATTAAAAAAAAGTATTTAGCATTCATTGATTGACCAGTTAACATTACTATCAGTTTCGATTTATAAAATCTTTAAGAATTTTTCAGGAAAATAGGTTACTCAAATCTACTGTTGTCTCTCTTTCTAGAATTGATAGAGGTTTCCATCCTAAGCTTTTGTTTAAAGTAGTGTATAAGGTCAACATCTTCATTATGTTATTATTTTCTCTTCGAGTGACATGTGATATCCATTTTAGTTGTTGCTTCTGCTGAAAGTCCTCAAGTGATGTGGTTTCTGTTACTTGGTAAAGATTTTTATAATTTTACAAAATACAACAAAAAAACAAACAGTAATGTATTTTATGTTTTACTTGATATACCTTTATCCCATTGATTGCAGATAATACAAATTTCCTTCATTGATGTTTGATTACTGGAATCTGAGTGATGCAAATTTCTGTTTGTTAATGGGTTAAGCTTATCCTTCATTCATCCCAAAAAACAAATTAGAATAATGTTTATATGCGACTAATGATGTTTTGCTTTTTTTGCATGATGTATTAAATAAAGATACAAAAGAGAGAATTCACAATATATTTCTGTACATAATTACAAAAACAGATTTATTTTAATAATCAAAAGATAAATATACATTTTTTACATTCTTCTTTCATTGTTATTGTCGCAAATAAAATACTTTTCTCATATTTCTCACTTGTTGAATTTCCTTCCAGTTCCATGTTTCCAGCCAACATTAATCTCAAAAATGTAAATGCAATACCAATTGCTATTTAATGCCCTCCTAATTACTCTTTTCTTTTTTAGTAATGTTTCTGTTCCTTGTTCTTTCACATCGAGTAACCCCTTGTGTCTTTGTGGCTTTACTTGGGATGAAATCAATGAAAAATAAAAATTGTAGACTGTATTGTAAAAGTAATGATGATCTGATGTTTATTTTTTTTATTTATTATAATTTTCTATTTCTACTGCTTTTCTCTTATTGGCTTCATTTCCATAACTTTCCATTCACATTATTCTTGCAAAACTGTTGAAAAATCACAGCTTTGTAGTTCAGATTAGTTCATTACATTGATTCATATGTCCTTATATTGCTGTTTTTTTCTAAGCTCTTTACTCTTGAGATATTTATTTTTCAAGAACTCGATATTGGTAACATGAAAACTGATGATATGAAAAACATGGTACAATTGATATTTGTAGTGTTTATAATGGAAGTATAGTTTCAGTTGCTTGAAAGATAGCAAGAAGATAATCTTCTTAAAATTAAAGAAGTTATCTGCACTTGTTCTTGTCATATGTTATATCTTCATAATTGGATATGGTCACTGATTCCATCTGGTATTTTGACATTTCAGAGAGCTATCTGTACATATTATTGTACCATTTACAGTGGAATATATTTTAGATTAATGCATAATTATTAGACATGACTTAATTTATTTTCTTTTGTATTTTTACAAGAAAATAATAAACTGCAATTCCATGTATTAATTACTAAAGTTGAGTATGTCTTTATTAAAGTTGACATTACTCTTTCTCTGGTACTTTTCTAAATTTCTTGTCAGTCAATTACAATCATTTTGGATGTGAACAAGCAACGGAATAAATCCCATTGTTGTCAACTGAAGATATGTCATAAACATGCATATATCTTTATAAAATAGATAAAAATCCTGGATTCAATACAATATTAAATTTCATAGTTACTAGTTTGTTTTAATAGAAAATTTCCTCTTTGCTCATCATAAGAATAAAAAAAAAATCATGAAAATTTCTCATTTTTGTACAATTTCTAAATTTCAGTTTCTATCTTTTGTCAGTTTCTTTTTCAACTGTTGGCTTCTTGGAATGTTTTATTGATTAGCTTTTTTAATCTTATATTGAGATTTTTCTGTGTATTTGTTTAATTGTCAGCTCATTGTCAGTTTATATTCATCACTTGAAGACAATTGAAAAAACTTTTACAAAGTAATTTTTTTCCTTTAACTCATTACTCTCCAAAGTTAAAATAGTCTAAATAAACTTTTAATCACCAACTTTTTAGTTTGCTTGATATCAATGTATTGCTTTATCAGACCAAGTGGATTTATATTTTCATTGTGAAACAGAGACCATGATGGAATTCATTTTTTTTACTGTCTTAAATATAAAAAGACAGTAATATTAATGTTCTTTTATGTAATATAACATGCAGTATTTTTCTTTTATAAATCTTTCTCTGGCTCTATCCATTCTTAATCATATGTGGACAAATATTCTTTGATTAACTACAAATTTTATTACAGTTGCTTCATAGAAAATTCTGCATTATGGAACAAAACTTATAAGACATATTGAGTGAAAATAGGATGCAAAAAGAAAAAAAAGGAAATGACTAAAGACATAACTTTCTTATCAATTTGAAGATTATTACATGGCCATAAAATGACAGATGAGAAATTGTATCAGGTAGCTTTTGTATAATGTTTTCAAGTTTATATGCTGAGAACTGGCTTTTAAAAATATTGTTTTAGAAAGGGAATTATATATAATATGCACATGACCAAGTGGCTAGAATATACTCTTTTTGACCACGAGACATAAGTTTGAATTTAACCATGGTTGATTTGTTAGGAAGGTAAGTTCTTGAGGTTATCAGTCTGGGGAAGAGGATCTCAGCTTGCAGTGTCTGAAAAACATAGCATAGGTTGACCCAAGCCTTGTAAGTGAAATTGAGGCGCCATCAATGGTTGTGTTAGCACAAAGTCACAAGTCATCATGACCGAGGATTTGAGAGTGCTGGCTTAGTTCAGATTGTTGATTATATTAGATTATACACTCTGTACCTGTTGTGGAGTAAATATGACACTTGAGATAGTACAAATGAACTAGGCAGGACACCTTAAAAAGAACTCAAAGACAAAGTGTTTATAACAGTACCATTGGAGTCAGATGAGACATTATTATTATTATAACTGTTCATCGCAAGATATATCAGTGGTGGTGAGTAACTTATATGGAGGAGAAAAAAATACATTTTTCACTGTGGTGCACATAATAATAGTGATGATGAGAAATTAGAACCCTGTTGATGTAATTTGTTTTCTTTGTGGTGTTTAAAGAAAGAAAAAAAATTGTTCTTAAATATGGGAGAATTATTAGCCCAAGTGGAGTGGTAAAAATACAACAACAGCAACAACACCAATTGTTGGAAATCCAGAAGCAACAACAAAAGTTAATTGAAATAATTAAGAAGAAAACTGAAAATTCTCCAATTTCTTTCACTCTTGATGCAATGGCAAAGCCATAGGCTGAATAGACATACAATTCAGATGATAGAATTACCTTTTCTGCTTATTTTAGAAGATATAAGCACATTTACAGAGAAGAATGCAGTGACTGGGAAGATAAGAAAAAAAACTTTTGTTGAGAAAGTCAGCACCAGTAGAACATGAAAAATACTGTAACTACCAAGAAAACCAGGAGAAATTTTCTTTGAAGAAACAGTAAATATTCTGACTAAAATCTTTAGCAAGTGAATTTTATTCAATACTCATTGAAAGTGTCTGAATCTGGCCCCCAAAAAATAGAAAATAAAGATTTATTTTGTCATGTATGCTGAAATCATTAGCAAGGAGTTTGAAAGATTCAAATTAAACCAGCTGACTCTCTATATGTTTAAAGGATTCATTTTTTATTCAAAGGTTAATAGAGAAAAAAGATGCAGAATACATGATAGAATCCAAACGAAATTGGCACAGAATCAAAAACTAACACTACAAGAAATATCAGACAAATGTCAGAGAATACTATATCTGAGATGCATTACAGAGGAAATTGAAGAAAAAGAATGTGTGTGTGTGTGTGTATATATATATATATATATATGTGTGTGTGTGTGTATAAAGAAAAATTAATCTGTCTTTCAGGTGTGGAATGTTACATCTTGGAGACAACTGTTCCTTTAAGAATTTAAAGTGTTACAAGTGTAGAAAAGTAGGACATAAAAATGTACACTGTAAAACTAAAGCAAGAAAAATTCTCACAGAAAATTTTCATGCACAGCATTGAGACAGAAAATAAATACAGGAAACCAAAGGAACAAAAGGAAATTTTTGTATGTGAAAATTATTAATGAAAATGTGAAAATGCAACTCTACACTGGTAGTCATATCACAATAATCAATGTAGCCACATGAAAAGCAAATGGAAACTTATATTAAAAAGAACTTTGAAGATTGCATGTGGTGTGTGGGGTGAGAAATTATTTTTTATTGGTGAAATGATTTGCAATATTTCATTTCACATTAAATTTGTAAAAGTTAAGGCTTCTGTGTTAAAAAGCTGGTATTGACTGGATTAAATTATTCAAGTTACAGGATTTTTTGCAAAAATGTATGTGAACAAGTGACCAGTTAAAAAAAAAAAAAAAAAACAATGTGAAAATTTAAAGAAAGAATTAAAAAAATGTTTTTCCAGATGAATTGGGTCAGTGTTCCAAAATCAAAACAAAATTTCAAATGAAAAAGGATTGACACCAGTATTTAAGCTGAAATGTAATTTTCAGCATTGAATCAGTTCAACAAAAAATTAAACAGACTTGGAAAAAATGGGCATAATTGAAAAACTGACCATTGAAAATGGGCAGCACCAGCAGTGTATGTAAAGAAAAGAAATCATAAAATTCCTGTTTCTCCTGATTTTTCGACAGGGTTAAACAATTGTTTTTAACCACATAACTACCCATTACCATGTCCAGAAGAAATTTATACAAAATTAAATGGTGGAAAAAATTTTTTTGAAGAAGGATCATTCTGAGGTGTATTTGCAAATAGAAGTTAAAGAATGTTCAGAGTTGATAATGATAAATATGCACAAAGAATTTTATAAGTTTAACTGATTTCCTTTTGGGATGAAAGTAGATCCAGTCATATTTCAATAAGCTATAGACACTATGCTTGCAGATTGTGATTTCACAGTTGCTTATCTGGATGATGAGACATTGATTAAAAGTGTCGAGCATGTAAAAAGAATTTTTGTAAAAATACGAGAGTAAAAGTTCAAACTCAATGAGGAAAAGCAGGAATTGTTTTTTGCCTAAAATCAAGTACCCATGACAAATAAACAAAAATATTTGTCAACCAGATCTGGCAAGGGCAAGGTCAATTAAGAATATACCTTCTTCAACAAATGTTACTAGGCTACATTCATTTCTAGGACTAGTAAATAATAATCAAAGCTATATACCCAATATGCAGAATTTGAGAGCTTCACTGAACAATTTGTTTAAATAGGTGTAAAGTGGAACTAGACTGATAAGTTTCAGAAGGTGTTTGAAGAAATTAAGAAAATACTCACGTCAGACTTATCCTTAGTGCACTACAATTTGAAAGCAGAAATCGTATTGACTTCAGATGCTAGTGGCTGTAGCAGTAATTCTACATAAAGATGATGGTAACATGAAAGCTGTCACACATTTTTACATCTGGACATTTGGACATTAATTTGGATGTAAACACATAAGAAAATATATTTTAGGATCATGCAAACCTGGATGAAAGTGTTTACAATTCTTGAAAAACTTCACCTGTATTTTGATAGTTCAGTTATTTTAAACTTCCAGTTGTGCATTCTAAGAAATTCCTGTTTGAAATAAAAAAACAAAACAAACGGTGACAAATCAGTTGATATAAAATGCCTGAAGATACTGAAAGGTTAAAATCAAGTTGTGTAACTGACTTTCAAACATATATACACTCCCGATCAAAAATTTACACTGTACACTTCTGGTCAAATCACAGTTTTACTGCAATTTACCTTAGCTGTGATCGCCCGCTGTGACAAACCTTGCTTATGTAATTCTAGAATTCGAGAACGCTCAACTTTGGTAAGTTTGCTTGCTTTAGGCATGGTGACACCTTTATGCAGTGATTGCTAATCTCTAACTGAACTAAAAACATTGGAATTGCCATAGATCTAACAATTTATACCCCTGGTCTTATAATTTTGATCATGTGTAAATCGCCTCATTTTATAAAAATGTAAATTTCTAAATAAAATGTTTGGAATGTAGCTTTTTGTTTCCATAACCTTTTAGATTGTAGTATTGGTAACCTTAAGTGGAAGGAGTTTAAAATCTATCTGTAAAAAAAAATTTCTTTTTAAAGATTTTTAAGTGTTCTTAAATTTTTGATCAGGAGAGTGTGTGTGTGTGTGTGTGTGTGTGTGTGTGTACACTTCTGGTCAAAATCTTAAGACCAGATACAAAAGTATTAAAAAAATATAAAATACTGTTACTTTAATCAAAATATATTCGGGAAACATTTGCATGTAATTAAAAAAAAATGTTGTTTATCAACAAACAAGTGAAAATTTTAAAATTTCAATTGATTAAACAAACATTGAAAGTGTATTTTTTGGTTGGTCATAAAGATAAGAATATATGTGAAAAAAAAATTTACTAAACAAAAATTTTAGAACTAGTCAGTGTGTTCATAACTTCAAGCATGTAGACATTTACTTAGTTCATTTCCAGCATTAAATTTCAGATTTTAAAATGTCTAAGGGCAAAATTTTAACAAATTTTTGCAGATGAAATTGGCCATAGCAAAACTGTCATTGGTAACTTCATTAAAAATCAAGATGCATATGCTTTGAAAAACATCAAGTGATTGCCCCAATAAAATCTCACCATCTCTAGACAGACACATTAGGCAATAAGCTATGAGAGATTCACACATAACATTAAATCGGATAAAAGTGAATACAGATGTTGAATGCAACTCTCAAGCAATTTAACGGCATTTAATTAAGAAAGCGCTTAAGAATGTGAAACTGCCATAGGTGCCTCACCTTCTTCCTTGTCATATAACTTCTCATTTAAAATTTGCTTTTGATTATCACACTTGGGATATGGATAGATGGAAGTAAGTGTTGTTTTCAGATGAGAAAAAATTCAACTTTGATGGTCCAAACGGTTTTCAGCATTACTGGTATACAAAAGATGTCCCAAAAGACATTTTCTGAACATGACACAGTGGAGATGTATCAATTATGGTCTGGGGTTCATTTTCGTACAATGCAATTCTTTTAGATACAGAAGGGAAAAGGTCATGAAACAGTTGTTACTTACATTGACATGTAAAGAAAGCTAACACTAATTACTGAAGGCCCTCATCTATTTGGAGAAAACTGGATTTTCCAGCAGAAAAATACTGCAATCCAAAATGCTGGAAGGTCAAAGGACTTTTTTTTATGGAAAACAACATTTGAGCCATCCATCATGCTCTCCAGAACTAAACCCAATTGAGAATTTTTAGGAAAAGATAGCAAAGGATTTTATTAACAAGGATTGCAAAATTGAAATTGGATGCTCTTTGCACTGCAGTGTATGCCTCCTGGGCAGGCATTTCAATCACCGTCATGGCAGAAGTTAATACTGAGTATGCCAAAGCAGGTTTTCAAAGTAATTTGCAAAAATGGAGGATATACTGAATATTAAATTATCATTGTGACTTATTTGTTTTGTATTTTCTATTTTTATTTACAGTCTTATCTTCATATGATCAACCAAAAAAAATACTTTTTCAATGTTTGTTTAAATTAATCAATTAAAAGCTTAAAATTTTCACTTGTTTGTTGATAAACTACATTTTCTAATTAAATGTGAATGTTTTGGTAATAAATTTCAAGTAACAGTATTTTATATTTTTTTAACCATTTTTTATTTGGTCTTAAGATTTCAACTGTGTGTGTGTGTTTGTCATCATTTAAACATTTTTATAGGTATTTATCTTAACTTAGTTTAGTGCAAGGCTAAGTGAGAAGAATGGTGAATAAAGAGATTGTGTTGTGTTAGATTTTAAAATAGAGAGAACATGCCAGCTATGAAAATCAGCATTTAACATTTTAGCTCAGTGACTGATACAAATGAAAAATACAAATTATTTTCATTAAATTTTATTAAATATGAAAATAATATTAAAAATTAAGATGATCTGAGATTAAATGCTATTGTGTGTTTATGGAAATGATGTATTCCATTCTTCTAATGTTAACAAAATGAAAATCATATAGAAGCTTTTGTTTGTTTAAAAAAATGTCTCAGTACTGTGTGTGCTCAATATATGCTGTGGCCTAACTTAAAATAGAGTAAATCATACTCAGTATCACTTCAAATGACAGGAAGAGCGACACCTGGATTTGACAGCAGATTGGAATGAAGAACATAATCAAGATCATCAAGAAGAGCAAATATAGATGAGCTGGCCACATCTCTTGTTTCAGAGACAACAGGTAGACTATCAGAGCAACAGAGTGAGCACCAAGGCAGTGTAAAAGAACTAGAGGCCAACCAAGGTAAGATAGCACAGCAATCTGATTTGATACCTTGGCTCCACGTGTCCTGAGATAAGAAGTACTGGAGGTCAACCAGGAAGAAGTTCTGCCAACATGAATGAGAAAGCCCTGAATTTGGATTTGGAACTACTTTGCTCCATTGGAAATGCTTACTAACCAAAAGAAGCAGAAAGAACTTTTCAACAAGCAAGGATACTTGGCATTAATAGTGGGGATAGGTGGGGTAACATCAAATATAATAGCTCATGGAAGTCTTTAGTTTTTGTCTGAAAATACTTTACAAATAAAACATAAAACATCTTTATTTTTTGTTTTAGTTTGTTACATTATTTTGTTTGGCTGAAGATGATGAAAAAAGCTATTCTAATTTAAAATTTACCCCGGCTAACCTCACTGTCAAAACTAATTATCTTATCATTTATTTTTGACAAGTTATCCCTGCATGTTAATTTGTCAAAAACAATGTAATTGTTTGGCTGTATAAAGGCTACAAACAAATTCTATGTCCAATGACATCCAGTGGTGGTCAAATTTGCACTCATCCACTTTACCATTTGTGAGGTCAAATAAAAAAAAACATTTTTCTATTTTATAGGAAACTAAAATTCTCATTCTATTTTACGAGAATTTGTATGCTATGAATTTTCATAAGCTCTGGCATCCGTGAATTATCTCCATGGTTACTTTCAAATATTGCACATTATTACTTGATGTTTTGCATGTATTCATACAAAAGCTGGGTCCTTAGAACATTCCATTTGTCTGGGATATGAAAATATACAAGCGTACACATATGCCCACCAACTTTGGTATAGTAATATAGATGGAACAGAGAGAGAAGCATATAAAGATTATTTCAAAAGAGTATATTTTCTATGACAAATATCATAGAAGATTATTTCAAAACACTGACATTTTGTCAATAAATATGTTAAAGTGCCAAAAATGTGTGTTAAATGCACTCACAGAATACCTGCTAAATTATAAATCATAAAAATAAATTGTTGTTTGACATTTTCTATGGTGAAGTGATTTTGATAAAATACAAGCAATACAAAAATACAAGCAGGACTGCCACTGATGCACCGCAAGAGAACAAAAAAGGTACAGAGGGATGTCAAAGAAAAGATAAGAGATGGATGGGAATCAAGTAGATAAAAGATGGCAATTGATGTTGCATTTAAACTTTTAGACTATCGCTATCAGAGAAGCAAGCAAATGGAAGTGAGTTCCACAAATGGGAAGTGCAAGAAAAGAAACTGTCAGTGTAGAAGAGGCAGTTATATTTATTTCTACTGCAAAAGGCTGGGACCTTGATGTCAGTCTAGCAGCACAAGCAAATACACCAGGAAAAAAAAGCTTGTCAGAGCAGTTTCTATGAAAGTACTTGTAGAAAAAAACAGAGGGATGCCACATCACATCTGTGAGAAAGTAACTGAAGATAAGCTGCCATATCAGGAGAGATTATATTGCATATCCTCCTTTGGATTTTGTTGAGACCGTCAAGATGAATAGCAAGAGCACCCAACCAGAAATGGCGGTAGTATTCAATGCATAGATAAGTGGTAGTTATAAATGGGCAAAATGGATCTTATGAGAAAAACTTCTTGGCCCGTCATAGTGAACCAACCTTCCTCACAATAGATACAGCTATTGACTCAATGTAGTTATTCCATTTGAGAAAGTGAGGTCAACAAGGCTCAATGCATTCTCTTGGAGACTAGAATCATCTGTTCTAATGGTAGGCAGGAATGACTCTTTCTAATAGTTAAAGAAGAGCAGCTCTGTTTTGGAGACATTAAAATTTACTAACCATTTCCTAACCCATTCAATCACAGATTAGAGGTCTTTTTGAAGTGCAGCAGCCTGGTTTGCTTTATCAACCTTGGCAGACTTCTTACAGAGACAGTCATAAATGGGGGTGTCATCTGCATAGATGTCAACTTAGGATTTGATTACATCAAAAAGATCATTAAGGAAAATAGAAAAATCATAGGACTAAGGATAGATCCTTGATAGAAGCTTGCCTATTCACAACAACCTTTTTCACGATTTGAGAGGAACGATTGGATTAAATCAAACATTGATCCAGAAATACCATAGCTCTGGAGCTTGCACATAAGGCCAGCATGCCAAACCCTGTCAAATGCTTTTGAGATATCAAGAGCCTGGTATATATATTCAGTGATGGTTGTTAGCTCATCAGTGACAGGCCTAGCAAAATGGAAGCCATATTGCTTGTCAGAGAGAAGGTTGTGAGATGTGAAATACCTATTTCAGCACTGATAATAGCCTCAAATATCTTGCCAAAAAGAGGTAAGAGGCTAATCGGGTGATAATTATAGGGGTCAGAGGGCTCCTCAGTTCTTAAAGACAGGAACTACAAACAAGCAGAAAACCAGGAAGAAGTGAGACAATAGTTATAGAGTTTGGAGAGGACTAGAACCAGCTCAGGGGTACTTTCCTTTAGTACGATGGCTGGAATTCTATCACCTTCACTTGCATTATGGGTGTCAAGCTTAGAAATTATGTTGGGGACCATAGGGTTATATATATTACTTACTTGAGCCTCAGTTCTAGGTGGGAAATTGATTTTGGGTATTCCAGATGAATCAAATGTGGAGTAGGATAAAACTTTGAGCAAAGCACTTGACCTTATCTGCTGTGGATGTGAGGACTTTGAATTGATTGAATAGAGGAAGGATCAAGGGTTTTCTGTTATTCAATTTACTCTTGCTGAGCCGCCAGTAATCCTTAAAACCAAACTTGCAAGATGCTATATGCTGCTTCATTATATCAGCAAACAATAGCTTAGCATCTTTTAGGACATACTTACATTTATTACAAGCAGAGACAAAGAGCTGCCTATTGTCATCAGGCATATCAGTCTGGTAAAGTCAGAAGAAGTGATTCCTGTGGGTGATGGCAGCCAAGCAAGCAGAATAGAACAAAGAAGATGAACTAGGTTTAAGTAGAAATTTTCTAGTTGGGATGAAAGCATCGATCCTAGCTTTCACCCAAGAGTAGACTTCAGAGATGCAGTCTTGAACAGGGAAACTAAAAACTTTGTTCCAAGGAACATCACAAAGAAAATCATGGAATGAGTCCCAATCTGCTTGTTGGTAACAGTAAGATATTCTGCTGGTTGAAGGTTCCTGGATAGAGGGAGAGTAGAAAGTGGCATTTACTGACATCACATCATGATCAGACTTGCCAAGAGGGCAGATCTGTATAACATGGCATGAATCTGGGATAGAAGTAAGGAAAAGAATTTGAAGAGAAGCATGTCACTTGTGATTACTGGGGAAACATGTGGTGAAATCAACCACTTGTGTAAAAGACTAAGTAATTGAGAAGTTCAGTGTTTGGACTCCAGCAAGATCAGTGACAGTTTTCCAGCCACATGGATGATGGACATTAAAGTCACTAAATACAAATGCATTAGCAAATGGGTGAAGGGAATTGTCAGAAATACTATCTAGAATGCAGCAGTCAAGAGAAGAAGGGGAATGGTAGAGAAAGAAGAGAGGTCTCTATAGCCAGGCCATGCATGTGGACATTAAAGTTCTTTCTAAAGAGAGGAAGGTATCCATGAATCAAGAAATCAGAGGAGGGAATTGCAGGGATGAGGTTAGTTTCATAGAGAGCTAGGATGTCCAGGGTCCTTTCGTAGAGGAATGATTCCACACTTCAAAGTTGGTACAGTATCACAGATGTTAGAGAAAGAGATATTGAGAGATTTAGGTGTTTTTTGTTTAACTGGTTTAGTTTTATATCTTTAATTATGTGCTGTTATGATTTAGTTATATTAGTAAGGAGAGGCCAACAGTAGTAGTAGCAGTCGGTTGTTAAATGCAACGTGTAGGAAGAGAACTGGTGCAGACTGAAGCATAATGTGACCTCAGGGTTGCCCACCAGAGGAACTTGCAGGGACACCCATCTATGCATGACATGGCACTACAAGAACTTCAATATTATTCAACTGTTGATCAGAGCAGACTCTCAAGACACTATGCAAGAGTTCGGGCTTACTACCAGTTAGAAGCAGCAACCAGAAAACTGGCAACCAGGTACCCTCAGTATAAAAAGCCATTGCTACCATCCACACGCATTACAAAATACTTGTGACAGCATCACTATTTAGACCTGAGGAGAAAAAAGAAACAGAGCTTCTTCCTAAACAGCAAACAAGGTATGAGCCTCTACTCCTGTTTAACAGGAGGAGGAGGAGTAAAAACCAGGCAATAGGAGAGCCTATCTACTCCTATTATAGTTTTTTTTTTTTTGGAGTTTGAATTTTGTTTAATGGCATATCAACCTCTGTGAGTTATTTAATGCCAAAAAGGTAGGGTTTTAAGATATTTTTTTAATGTTCAGTTATAGTGAGAAGGTTGATTTTGCTGAAAAAAATTTTTTTCTCTTCAAAAATGTTTTATTGTAACAATCTTGTTCCTTCAAAAATACAGTGTGGTAATATTTTTAATTCAAAATCGTATATTTTTCTATAAAAGTCTATTTTTATACTTTCATAGAGTTTTGACATCAGATCGAAGATCAAAATATTTGCCCATAGCTGGGACCCTAACAGGTGCTACCACCCTGGGTCAGGACGGGCCTGGGAACAACAGCAATTAAGAGGTGGTTCCATGCTCCTCGCAACCTCCCAATCAGCGGCCTTGCTGCCGGATGCAGTTTATTGTCATATCCTAATAGCTTTATATATATTTTTAATGCCGATATATGTGTACACAAGGCTATGTATAAGTCACATGCTTTCAAATAAGGAATAAATTGGAAATGATGTGAAAACAGGCAAGAGAGAAATTAATATCTTTATGATTTTGTCTGTTGTTGCCAATATTTTCTTTCATCTGTTCTTTGTAAATTTCTGGAATAATAGCAATTCATATCATAATCTTTTACTTTGTTACTATTTTAGGTATTATACTCAGGTGACAATTCATTAGAATTTACAGGTGGACATTTTCATTGAATGTATTGTTTTTGTCAGCCAAAATAAATTATGCATTGGTTTTGTGTTGAGAATTCGAATGCATCTTCTATATTTATAGTAAAAATAGAAATCTCTTTTTAGTGATGAAAGCTAAAGGCATTACCTTTGCATTGAGAACATGTATGTATCTCCTTTCATAGAAAGGAAGTTTACAATTCTTTGGTTAATTTTTTTTCTTTCCAGTTGCTTGACTTATCTGGATTCACTGGCTCTTTTGAAATCTTATTGGTGAGCTCTTAATGTACAGTACTTTGTGGCACACATACTCTTTAAGCATGAGGTGAACACATTAGAATTTTTGTCTTCAACTTAGCTATGGCCCATAATAGTATATAAACAATAAATTCCATTTTCAGAACTAACTGCTAAACTTCTTAATGCTATAAGAAATGATTACATCTTATTTGACTTATTTATTATCAAAATTTCTTTTTCTTTTTGGTGAATAAAAAAGAGATAATTGATATATGACCAAACTCTAACAGGCTGAAACAATTGCTATTCATTCATAAGTATTGCATGCAATATAAGCATACTTTGTGATAGATGGTAAGCTGAGAGATGATCATCGTAAAAAAAAAAAGTGCTGAGCCAGATGTTCATGTAAAATATTGTAAAACTCTAAAGCAATTTTTTTGTTAATTTTGGAAGATATTTTTTCAAAAGGTTGAGATACGCAAAAAATTAAAGTAATCCAAGAATTGAGGTTTTTAATTTTGAATCTATTAGCAAATAATACATATTTTCTTTTTGACTTAGCAAAATTCTTTCTGACATTTTTTGAGACAATAGTAACTGTCAGAAAAGCATTTTAATATATTTTATCTGTTTATTTGCTGCTTTAATAATTACTGTTTATAATATTTTTAATTATTTTCCCATTCTAAAAGAAGATGACAGACCTTGTTATGTTTAATTTTTGATAAAAGTATTGCTAATAATTATTTTTTTTAGGATAAGAGAACAATTGGTAAAACTAACCTCCTGAAAAGTAACTCATTGCACCTTCTTGGTCTCATGTTGTTTACTAACAAAAAATGGATTCATTATATTAACTTTTTTGCTACTGATCCCAGCTCTAGTTGTGACGTTAAAATTCATTCAGTTAAATCCCAACTGTTGTTTACATTTTGTTTTTTCACACCTGAAGTTGTACTCTCTAGCATGTTTGTTTCTGATGTAAAACTTTGTTATTGGATGATTTAGGAAGCTATTTTTAGTTTGAACCAATCAGAAAGTGTTTTATAAATAATTTTAGTCAGATTTGAGGGAGAACCAAGCTATTTTTCAAATGAAATGTTTTGTAAACAAGCATGGCATCTGACAGTGAAAACGATTACATTTTCTAAGGGTTTGATCTAGTCAGAGCACAAAACCAGTGTGAGATTTGCATGAAAAATGAAGAAAACTTATTAGATATTGATGCAATCTCAGAATTTTAATCTGATAAATGATGTATCACTGACAAATTTAACCTGGAACCAAGATGACAGTGCTGATGTTGATGAGCCAATATTGGAAGTCAATATTGTCACTGTGGTATCCTATGCAAATGTGCTCAGTTCTATTTAAGTGCTAAGCCTCTAACTGTTTGGGACTTCAATACACCATGTGTAACGGTGTACCACATATTGAGTACTGGAACTGTGTGATATATGAGACATAACAGACACATTCAGAGGAAATCCCAAACAGCTAAATATTCTAGATGCTACATAATCCTAAACTGTTTGATATGATGACAAATGAAACCAACAAATATGCCAAGTTAAAAGGGCCCAAGCCAAAATGGTACAACACAACTGCTTCTGAAATGTGGGCCTATATTGTCTTTCAAATAATGATGGCATTTATTTCTGTCCCAAATCAGGACATGTATTTCTTGAAGGACAACTTTTTCTGGTCTGCAAGGATCAGAGAATTGATTATGAGGGACAGGCTAGACAAACTGAACCAATATTTTCATGTCTGTGATGTCACCCAGAATTAAGCCTGTGAGCATCCTTGTCATGATAAACTTGCCCATGTTCAATCATTTATTGAACAGATAAGCTAGAACTTGAAAGCACAGTATAATCCACATTTTGGAACCGAGTGACAACTGCTTGCCATGAAATGAGGTCTCACACTTTTGGCCATCAATGCCAGTCTCAATGACTTGATAAGTGTTCAGTGAAAATAAGACAGTAGACACTGCAATGTGCCATATCAAAGATCAGTAAAATAAAACTACACCAAGCACATGACTAGTGGACTATGCTATGCTGCCCAATTGAGAGCCAGCTACTACACTGAAAAAAAAAAAAAAAAAAAGATCAACAAATGGTGGAAATATTTGTTTGATTTTATTGTAGATGGAAGAAATATGTTCGTCATTTGTTCTGATAAAAGAATTTCCAAATCACAAGCTCCTGCTTAAAGAAAATGAAGAATAAACTTGGTTAGGTTTTAGAAGGGATCTGGCCCATGAACTAATCCTTAACTACTCTTATAAAAAGGGCCCTGAAAGAAGAAGCTTAGCTCTAGGTTGCCATTCATGGGCCTGGAGATTTTTCAAAAGAGTAAACAGTGTACCAAACAGAATGTCAGAAGAAAACCAAAAACAAACTGGATGTGAACAGTGTACAGTGAACCTCTGTGTCAGCTGTTTCAAATCATATCATCTTGAATACTTCCCTCATCTTATTTGAACAAACTACCTGATATGTGTGTTTCTCTCTGTGTGTGTATTAATTACAGAAAATAATTTCTCATGTTTAACTCATATTTTATTACATTAAATTGTTTATTTGATCCAATAAACTGTAATTATAATGACATATCATTTATTAGTCACAACCTGCCCTGAAAATGTACTGCATTTATCTTATTTATAAAATTAGAGCAGTTTTGTACTGACTTGTTAAATAACTATCAATTTTCACTATTCTGCTTAGAATATTGTTCCATCTGGTAGAAGTTTACTTTTTCTTTTGTTTGCCAATAATGAAGCCAAATACATATCCTTCCATTGATGCCCAGCAACTGTTTTACTGCAAGCATTATCCAGCACAACAGCATTGACTGTTTCCCTTATGAGGATCTGTTTGGATAATTTTTTTTGCAAATGTATAAATGATTTGCACATTAAGCATTTCAGGTAATTACTGGCTCTTTTGGAAACCTTTATTCCTAAATTATGCTTCATACAGTTTAGACATCTGTCTTCTACCATATCCTAACCATGCACCACCATGACTGTATCCTTTGAATCTCCTTCCTTGGTTATTATTTTTACTTCCAGAAATATTTTTCCTCTGAATTTGCTGTATATACAAATTCTTCTTTGATAGTATCTCATCTGGTCTCTGTCTAGATGACATTTTCTATATGACATTTCTTGGTTCCCAAAGAAATTTTTTAAGTGCATTTTTCATTTGTTAATACATTTTCTCTTTCTTCATATAATCAACTGCTGTAAAAACAATTTGTTTGTCTTTTTTATCCAATCTAATGCCGTCATTTAGTTTCATAGCCTGAACAACCTCAGGTAAAATGATGCTTTGCTTTTTTAGCTCTTTGACATTCTTCTTGTAAGAATTGAGAAACTGATCCATGTTATCTGACTCTTTCTTCAAAAGATTTTTATATGAACATCATGTTTCACAGATAATACTCAGATCATCTTTCTTAAATGACTTAATCTAGGATAGTAAAAATCTGCTCAACAGTATTCTCATCTTTTGAAACATATTTTAGTAGAGGAAATTTACCATCTTTGTTGCAGTAAAAACACGCTGATTTGGAAGTTCTTGCAAAAATCAAATATTTGTTGGATTTTAATGCAACTTTCAGGAATTATCCACAAATAATGGAATTACTTTAAAAAGTTTTTTTTAAAAAGTCTGGGTTTTTTTTTTATCTGTTAACATAAACAGAAATCTGTCATGAAGCTGTCAACATCTTAAATAAGCATCTACAACTGTGTTAAAAAAATGCATTAATGCGATATTTTAAACTTGAAGTAAATAATATTTGTTTCAAATCAGATTAATTATACTTTGAATCAGTTAATATTTCTCAAATAAAGTTCCAGAAAAGTATATTTTATTTTTGGAAGATTGTTTTAATAAACAGAATTACATTGCAATAAACACTGCTAAAAATGGTGCTGAAATTAAATTTTTTAGCAAAAAACCCCTTCCAGTCAATTTAAATTAGTTTTGAAATAGAGCTAAGTATTATTATAAGAGCTTATTAGAAATATTAGATTTAATCTATTAATTTAGAATTAAGATAAAAGTTTGAAGAAAGATTTTTTTTTTCATTTTAAACCTTCGGTGATGGTTCCTGCATCATATTGCATCAATTGCTAGGTTTTTTTGCTAAGAAAGTTGGTTCACTGTGTCCTGCTTGACAATTTTTTTGTCAGAATGCATTTATAAATGTTTAGAGATGGTATTTTAACCCAGTGTATATTTGGGGCATTATATTTTCTTATAAAGTACTCTATAAATTTTCATAATTATAGGTGCTAGGGACCTGACTGCTTGTCTAGTCCAAGTAAGGGCCAAAGTGGTGTGTTTGGAATCAGAAGTTTCTAACTCTGACTCCTGAAGCCTTCAACCACCAGGATTCCATCCCCAGACATTACATGTTGATACCCATGGCAAACAAGTGGCCTCATTCGAGAGGTGGAGGTGCTCCTCTGCAAAGGTGCAGTTGGTGTACTCTGAAGCCCCAACTGAGCTGACAGGGCACTTGGCCAATTAGTATAATATAAAAATAAATTACCCAACAAATGAGATAATAAAATATTAGATCTTGTTCACTGTGATTTTGTTGGTCCTGTTGAGCCTATATCCCTGGGTAACTTCAAATATACACTCTATATTGTTGACAACTATTTGGATTTAATCATAGTTTATTTCCTGAAACAAAAAATTGATACTTTTGTAGCTACTAAGAAATATTTAGCAAATATCACTTTGTATGGATCTGTAAAACAAATGAGAAGAGATAATGGCACAGAATTTACTTCTGAAAATTTTAAACAAACAAAAATTGGAAACTCAGAACAATCAAATTTTCTACGAAAAATTGATTTGACTAACTGGAAGAAATAGCAGTGGAGAGCCAGAAATCACAAATATCCAAAACTTCTAAACTCAAAAAATTAGAAAATTAAAACCCAATGACATGCTAAGCTAAAGCTTGAAAGCATTTAAGTATTGAATAATTCAATGAAACAACTTGGAATAAAGTTAAACATAAATTAACTGCTTCTCTTAATAACAGACATGTCACCAATAGTTATTTGTCTTACAAAAACATTCTTTAAAAAATTGATAAATTACATGTATAATAATATTGACAATACAATGACACACTTCACTTCAAGCTCAAAGTAAAATAAATTTAGCAATAACTGCTGTTAAAGTGACTGATATGAACCCGTTATGGGACCATAAAATAATGTGTCAACACGGTGGTAGGGCAAAAACATGTATTCCTCGGTCTTTTTAAAGACTTGTTCTTGCAAATCCATCTGTTGTTTATGTAGCTACATAAATAATTGTTGTTGTTGTTGTTGTTGTAACTGCTTGTCACTTTTTTGTTGTTGATCCAACTGAGTTTTCATTAATTGAATCATCACTTTTTGTAAGTCTTCCATTTTTTTTTCAAACTCAACACAACCAATTTTTCGTGAACACGAGAGGAAAAACACTAACTGTAGTTACAGTTTTTTTGTAAGATGTACGTCAAAGAGAAAGAGATAGGCTCAAAATGAATCTACTTACAGATTTTGCTGTGATGCCGTTCCAGGCTTGGAGGGAATTTTTTCATTCGACTCTGAATTTTTTCCTTCCCTTTTTTTTTTTTTTTTTTTTTTTTTTTTATATTAGTTGCAGGCTGGTTCAGATGGGGTATATATTTTTCCTTCCTTGATACTTCACGTTTTTTTAACTGATTATATGTTTGGGGGGGGGGGCTATCCCTTGGTACTTGAAATCCATGTTCGACTGTTGATGTTCGCAATTTCCATATTTCCGACGTTGCTAGTTGATATGTGGCGAAAGTGGTCAAAGAAAAAAAAAGGTTTTCTTTTCTTGTGTGAATTCTTATATCTTCATCACTCAATGATATATCAACAGTGGTCAAAGAAAAAGGTTTTCCTTCCCTGTGTGAATTCTTGTCTTCGTCGCCAGTTGATATGAACCCGGTGGGGGCCAATATGGTGGTACATCAAGAACATATATTATGTCAACAAGAGATACAAAGAGAAAGTGTAATAATAGCTTGGCTACAAGTGACCAACAGACAGACTAGGCTGAGCTGAACTGAAGTCGTACTGGAAACCATGTCTCTATTGCCCCAGCTCTGTCCTCAAGAGTAATTAACTCTCAGTTAATATAGGCAAAGAAGAGTCCATTATTAAGTGGGTAACTCCCCACAACAGTGACCTTACACAGGTCAATGAACATCTGTTCAGTCTGTATCCCACTGAATTACTCATTAAATAAAGTGGAAATTCATGGAATTATGAGGCAACTCCCTGCATTCTTTTGATATTAGATTTGAACTGCTACTGCACCATATAGGTTTGTAAAGATGTAAACCAAAAGAAACAATAACGATTTATGCATTTATCATGATAAAACACCGACTTATATAAATTGCTACTCTGCAATAGACTTATTCTTATATGATCCATCAATTTATATGGATTTTTCTTGGAAGATACTGGCAGACATATGTGGTCGTGATCACTTGCCAATTGTCCTACAAAACTCAGAATGTAATGATAAAAATCCTTTCTGTTGGAAATTAAGTGGAGCGATTTGAGACGAATTTAAAATTTAATGTTCTGAAAAACTAGCTGAAAGAAAATGCATCAAGGATTTAAAATATTTTCCGGAAATCTTTATCTCTATAGCAAAAGGAGTGCATTTCAAAAAGTTCATCATTAAAAAAAAAAATGCAACAGACGTTGGTTCAATGATAAATGTAAAGAAGCTATCTGGTTAAAAAGAGCATCTTTAAGAGAATGCAACAAACAGCCTACAACCTCAAATTCGATGCAATTTAAGCAATTATGAGCAAAAGCACAGAAAGTAATTGAAAAAAAGCAAAAAAGAAATCTGGAAAAGCTATGTTTGCAAACTCAATTCTGCTACAAAAATGAAATCTGTATAGAATATGATAAGGCAAATACCATAAATATGCTATAAAACACCTCCATAAATAATTGTAAAATAACCAGCAAAAATGATACCTCTGACCAACTAGTCAAAACAGTTCCGTCATCCACCTGCTCAGGTCCTTCAAATATGTTATCTGCTGATTTCCACTGTCTCTTTTCCCCCTATCTGGCCTGTTAGTAACAGGTTCTCCAAGCACTCCTTCCTCATTGCATGTCCCAGGAACTTTAGTTGTCTCTTCCTGATGCTCAGTAAGTTTTAAATAATTACAGCCACTTTTTTTTTTTTTTTTTTTTTGGTGGTGACTGGTACAGAGAATATATTCTACTTAATAGAAAGGAAATATAATAAGCATCCTTTAAAATACAATTCTGAATATTTCCTTGTAGGCTTGTTAAAGTAGCTTGAGTGCTACCCTCTTTTTAAGGTAATATTTGCTCTACTGCCATCTGTAAATTCCATAAAGTCGTTTTCTGGATTTAAGTCTTTGTCAAAACTAATGAATATAAAATTGACAGTCATCAATTAAACCATTTATATTGGAAATTGTCTCAAATTCATGTGAAAATAGAAACTAGTTTTCATTTTTTAGAAATCTTCAGGAACATTTTTTTACAAAATGGGCTTTTTGTTTTTACATTCAGTACTTTTAATTGCATTGGATGTGCATTGTGGTGTAATGGATATTGGTTCGAAATGATAAATCGAAGAGCCGAGTTTGAATTCCAGACAAATTGGTTTCATTTATTTACGTACAAATACCCTTGAGAAATAAATCCAAATACCCATCTTTTCTCATTCCAGTTATGTGTTAAATAGCAGGATAGATTGGATTCTGTAGCCTTCATTGGCAATTGGTCTACCACAGAAAGTAATGGCAACCTACTTCAGGAAAATCTTCTGCTTAGTCAGTCATGTCTTGAAAGAGATATGATTATCCATTTCCTGTATGGCAATTAACTGACTGACTTTTATGCCTATGTTTGCTGCACGCGTGACAAATATTGTCTCTGGGTGAACTGGAATTATATTCTTTTGAGGGAGAAATATTTACTGAGAAAATTTTTACTTTAGTAGTTTATACTTTTGTAGCTTATTTTGTCACATGTGTAGCAGGTGGGGACCTTATAATTCCCCCCCCCCCCACTTTGATGTTGGCCTTTCTATCTTAAGGGCTATTATAGTTATTTTCACTCTTATTTTCTTTAATCATCTTTTGAGTTTCTTTAAAGGTGTGTCATGCTACTTTAAATTCATTGAATATTTTCATTTTGTTTTTCTGGGTAAATAATAGTTGGGGGCTTACGGCCTATCACGTTGAATACACCGGTTCACGCTTGTTCACCGAAGTTAAGCAACATTGAGCCTGGTCAGTACTTAGATGGGTGACTGCTTGGGAATACCAGGTGCTGTAAGCGTATTATGACAGATGTGCATTGTGGTGCAGTAGATATCAGCTCGGAAAGAGAAATCTGTTAGCCGAGTTGAATACCCTGCATTCACTTAATCACTGGTACCCATGAGAAAGGTATTTATCCATCCCTTCCCTCTAGTTATGGGTTAATAACAAGGGTAGGACTTGGGGACCCTGCTCTTAAAAACAAATCCCAATGAATCTTGATACTCGAAAAGAAAAATGTAAAAATAAAATAACCTTATCCAAAAATGATTGGTTATGACCTTCAATGATCCCATAAGGATTGATAGGTCGTTAAACCTCAAAACAAACAAACAAAAAAATAATAGTTGTGGATGATTTCAATTCAGATGGAAGGCCTTTCAGGACCATAGCTATTAGTAAGCTATCACTAATCACTGCTGATGTTTTTTTTTTTTAATAAAGTTGTTAGGGCATTTTCAGCCCTAATAATACTTTTGCTACTTGCTTTCTGTAAGGGGGTTATTTCAGTATTGAGGGAAATTATTTTTGGTTTTCCTTTTGATAAGTAATGTTCTCTCAAAATGAGTAGCACTTTTCTACCATTGTCAGGTGTTTCTCTCATAAGAGACAGGCTTCAATCATCAAGAAATTGAATTATACTTGTGAATGCCTCTGCATTCTTTTCACAGTAATCTTTATCATTTGGGCAATCATGTGTTGCCAAAATAAATTTATCTAATACTTGGATTTTCATATATCCTAAGAATTTTATTTTCCATAATTCATATTTACATTTGTCACTGTTAAAATAGAGCTTGTGATTGGGCTTGTAACCTCTTGAAGAAGCAGGCATGATTATGCAGAATAAATATATATTTTACTGTTACAATAAGAAGAGAAAAAGAGAAGAGAGGGAATTGTAATATGATAAGGAAGAGGAAGCCAATGTAATGCAAAGATACAACAATAACAAAATAAAAAGTTCACAAAGCAGAAATAGTGTTTGCATGCTAAAGGAATAGTCAAGTGATTTTTGACTTTAAGAAAAGAAAGAAAAAAATGTTAGGGTAAGACAGAGACTTGTTCACTTTTATTTGCTACTAGCAGTATAGCCTGGTGTTGCTCGGGTGTAATGAAAGCTTTAAAACTAATCCATGGTCCTGGAGCTCAGACTCTTTGGACCTTGGCACAAAAGACTAAAATGCAATAGTTGTTTCCAGTTAAAGCAAAACTGTAGACTGAAAGAAAAATGAATGGATGTAAGTCAAATTTTGATTTCCTGGTATCGATATCAAATAAGTTTTTTTCGTCGTAAACTGAATTTTGAAGGCTAAATAAGTCCTCTGAGTAAATGGTATCATAGCTGAGACTAAGAACTACAATTATACCTACTTAGAGCCAAACCTGAAGCAAAAACTAAAATAAAAGGGCTGAAAAAAAATATAGACATACAGGCAGATAAACAGACACACACACAAACATCTTGCCTTTTATATATATATATATATATATATATATATATATATATATGCTATTAAATATAAGAGACAATGAATGTCTATTATGTTTAATCATGAGCCGTTCTAAACGTCGTATTTTTGCTTTAATTTCAGTTGAAAATAAAGACAAAAATTCTCCAACATTTGGATAATTATTTATTGGTTTTCTTAAGCTTTCGGCTCACATGAGCCATCTTCAGAGAGGTAGTTTAAACTGAAATATTATAAAATCCACCATCACCGGCGATTTTATTTTGTGTTGACATAAAACTCTGCTTGGCAACGGCAATAGTTACCAAAAATAATAAACGCAGTTCTTAAGTTTGCGATGCGATTTTATGACGTCACACCGCGGGATAGCACGAAATGACAACAAAACCATCTAGTCAAATGCAATGTAATATGTTATTTTCTGTTTTAAAGTTGATTTTATTGAGTGTTGGTTGTTTTGATTTGATGTACATGGCATCGCAAACTTAAGAACTGCGTTTATTATTTTTGGTAACTATTGCCGTTGCCAAGCGGAGTTTTATGTCAACACAAAATAAAATCGCTGGTGATGGTGGATTTTATAATATTTCAGTTTAAACTACCTCTCTGAAGATAGCTCATGTGAGCCGAAAGCTTAAGAAAACCAATAAATAATTATCCAAATGTTGGAGAATTTTTGTCTATTTTCAACTGAAATTAAAGCAAAAATACGACGTTTAGAACGGCTCATGATATGATTAAACATAATAGACATTCATTGTCTCTTATATTTAATAGCATATGTCTAGAAAATTACTTGCTGCCTCGATATACTATATATATATATATATATATATATATATATATATAATCAATTTTCTGCACTATTGTAAGAACTGCAACCTTGAAACTTCTGAATATCATTTCTTATGTCTTTGTCTATGAGTGTATCAAATTTGATTAAAATCAGACCACTCCTTCTATAACCCA